>CALYLW010002780.1:0-30196 GCA_944989445.1 Ampullaceana balthica | reverse complement strand
TAATAAAACAAACCCGTAAAAACAAAGTTTTTGACTATAAATCCCTTATATATGAGACATAACTAACAGTATTGATTATTTTCAAACATTTACAGACTGAATCTGTCTTAACACAAGTTTGCTTCATAACCCTAGGGGGGGAGGGGTGGGGGGGAGGGGGAGAGGGGAAAAGTCTGGTCACCGATTCGCTTGACCGAGCTCAGAGTGACACGTAAAATGTAAACAAAAGCGCACCGTCGTTTCGTTGGGTCGCCTCAATGCTCAAACTTTCACGTGGCAAAAAAACAATAACAAATCGTGAATTTAAATTACATACCTCATATAAGGATAAACTAAAAATGCATTAATTTAATTACGGAACGTTCGATCGATCTGAAATTTTGATACGATGCATTGTTAGGTAAGACGGGTCCGTGTGCCAAATTTCAGTTCGATCGGATCATTGGAAGTGGGTCATTTTTGACTTCTGTTTTTCCGCCCGCCGAGCCCATGAGATGATGACAGACAGAGAGAGAGAGACAGAGAGAGACGGCGGTGAAGTTAATATAAGGGATTTAATAAAACAAACCCGTAAAAACAAAGTTTTTGACTATAAATCCCTTATATATGAGACATAACTAACAGTATTGATTATTTTCAAACATTTACAGACTGAATCTGTCTTAACACAAGTTTGCTTCATAACCCTAGGGGGGGAGGGGTGGGTGGGAGGGGGAGAGGGGAAAAGTCTGGTCACCGATTCGCTTGACCGAGCTCAGAGTGACACGTAAAATGTAAACAAAAGCGCACCGTCGTTTCGTTGGGTCGCCTCAATGCTCAAACTTTCACGTGGCAAAAAAACAATAACAAATCGTGAATTTAAATTACATACCTCATATAAGGATAAACTAAAAATGCATTAATTTAATTACGGTACGTTCGATCGATCTGAAATTTTGATACGATGCATTGTTAGGTAAGACGGGTCCGTGTGCCAAATTTCAGTTCGATCGGATCATTGGAAGTGGGTCATTTTTGACTTTTGTTTTTCCGCCCGCCGAGCCCATGAGATGATGACAGACAGAGAGACAGAGAGAGAGAGAGAGACGCCGGTGAAGTTAATATAAGGGATTTAATAAAACAACCCCGTAAAAACAAAGTTTTTGACTATAAATCCCTTATATATGAGACATAACTAAACAGTATTGATTATATTCAAACATTTACAGACTGAATCTGTCTTAACACAACTTTGCATCATAACCCTAGTGGGGGGGGGAGGGGTGGGTGGGGGGAGAGGGGAAAAGTCTGGTCACCGATTCGCTTGACCGAGCTCAGAGTGACACGTAAAATGTAAACAAAAGCGCACCGTCGTTTCGTTGGGTCGCCTCAATGCTCAAACTTTCACGTGGCAAAAAAACAATAACAAATCGTGAATTAAAATTACATACCTCATATAAGGATAAACTAAAAATGCATTAATTTAATTACGGTACGTTCGATCGATCTGAAATTTTGATACGATGCATTGTTAGGTAAGACGGGTCCGTGTGCCAAATTTCAGTTCGATCGGATCATTGGAAGTGGGTCATTTTCGACTTTTGTTTTTCCGCCCGCCGAGCCCATGAGATGATGAGAGACAGACAGAGAGAGAGAGAGAGAGAGAGACAGAGACGGCGGTGAAGTTAATATAAGGGATTTAAAAAATGTAAGAACCCTACAATAAGGCTCTAATACTTATATATGAAAATCATCCGCCTTACTGAAATGGTACTCAAGCTATTATGTAAACACACACACACACAGACACACACACACACACGGACACACACACACAGACACACACACGGACACACACGTACAGAAAAGATTGCAAAACGGTTTCTTTTCCGAATCAGGAAGGTGTAATGCGATTAAAAAAATTACGTATTCACTGTGCTAATAATCATACCTATAAAGAGCAAAATATACTTGAATTTCTTACATCATATCAACAAGAAAATAAATACATGTATGCGTTTTTAAAAATAAACCTGGCATCTGATACTTTGATAGAAAAAAAACCGCCATCTTTACTTCAAATTTAATGCGACTACTAGCTTTAATTTTCCATTTCATTCCAACTGTCCACTAAGATAGTAGGAAATTATTCTTTAAAGTTTGTTGTTTTTTAATACGATCAGTTTTTCTTTTACTTTAATCTAATAAGAATTTCTCTAAGTATACACAAACATATTTCTACCCCAATAGTGATGCAAGTTTATACCCTCGTCCATTGTGTAATGGTTTATTCCTGAACCAGGACATTAGTATATTCAATTCTCATTTGAATGGGTTTCCTGAACGAGCCCGGAAATTCAACACACCATCAACATTTAAAACGCTAATAAAGACCAGACAAGACAAAAACCATGAGTAAGCGAAGGACTACATTATCTTCTTTATAGTAGGAGAGCTTTGGTGTTTAAGATAAACCAAATACCTTGACTGTTAAAACCTCCTTTCAATTATTTTTTTTTAAAGCTGTAGGGTAGTCAGTCGAAGAAACTAAATTGGACTAAATGAACTTAATAACCATAGTTGTGTGAAAGGATAGAAGATTAATATTACGATTCCTACAAGAAGAAAAAACAAATATTTATTAATAATTCAGTTTGACTTTATGGGTGATGAATCATTATATTGTTTTTAACGCAATTTCCTTACGGAAAAAAATGCATTTATATATTTGAAATGTCTGTGCCGTCTGTTCTAGCTTGACAATGCAACTACTTCTCAACCATACCAGATAGAGGGTTTGGGTCTTTTGCAAATATAATAAGGAGGTCCCGAGTGATGTGCACGGGCAAATAAAAAAATACTGAAAAGTTCTACTCGATTTCCTGGAAAATCCACCAAAAAAAAACGAAACAAAATCAGTATTTTGTCAATTTCTCGCCAACCATAACAAACGTCAAACTGTAGGTAATGATATATATAACAAAGTTGGAGAAAGAATTTATTAAAAATGTCTGTTCGTTCGACTCCCGTAATTTTAGAGCAATTTAAAAATAGCAATTGTTTTGTTTAGTTTCAGAATTATTGATTTTAAATGACTTTTTAATGTTATCTGGAATGATTTCCCTTGAATAAAACAATCGGAAATTCTTACTTGGAAATTGCGTTTAAATACTCATTTGAGTTTTTATTACTTGTTTTCTTATTGCGTGGCAGCATTTGAGAGGTGAGATCTCGCAGCGGACTGTTGGTTATTTAGGATTAGTGAAATTCATTATGCTTACAATGCTCTTCCTGATCTTTTGTGCTTTGTTGTGGAAAATATTAATTGTGATTCCATATCACATATCGTGATTTGCGTTTCAAAAGATTTATAAATCAAATTTCTTTCTGCTTCAGCTTAATTATCTTACCGATTAATAGAAAACAAGATATAACTTTAAAAAAAAATATTTATTTTTAAAGCTTTTACAAAGTACTAGTTTAAACTAGTTATACATTTGTTCTGTCAAATCGTTTGGACAGAAATATAATACATCCAATTTTTATATCATAGCACATATTTTTCTAGCTTTCCAGTTGAGCTTTCAAAAATATTCAAAATAACCCTGTGTCGTTTCTGTGCACGTGTTAGTATAACCCATATGAATTAATGTTTATGTTGTAAAAATTAAAGTTATTCCTCTAATAAAGATAACTGGAATAAATTAATGTTGTATTTTTTAAATCCAAAAGGTATTAATATTATGGGTGAGTTAAATAATATTTTTAGAAAAAAATGTGTGGGCAAAATCAAAACGTAGGATGCCAACAAAAAAAATTAACCTCATTTATGAAGCTCATGGCCTAAAATCTTTTACAGCTCTGCACTTTTATAGATCCGAAGTTTAAAACTGTTTTTGTGAGCACTGAGAAGTAATTTTATTGTCGGAATGAAGGCACACAAAGATATCATTGGTCCTGTTTACCTAGTGTCAAATGTAAGGCAGTGAGTTGTAATACAAATGGTTGGTTTCTGTAAATAAACGTTAGATAACACCTTTACCTCAAGACTACAGCACATGGTTACTCATCAGGGAACCAGATTACCTGACAAATGGGGTCATATAAAGGAAAGGGATACAAACTATGATGGGATCCCAAAATGCAACAGGATCATACTGGGGTAAATGATCCAAACAAAGTATGGGATCCTTCTGGGAAAGACGATTTGACAAAAAATGAGAAATTGTTATGCAATGGAATTATACTGGTGTATGTGATGCAACCAAAATATGGAATTAAATTAGGGGGAAAGGTATTTGGCAGGAACGAGTACCAATTATTAAACTAGACAACATTGCGAAAAAAGGTTTTAACTCAGATTAAATGGTGTAGTGATCATAAAGGACAAACAGCAATACATTCATTTATATAAATACTAGTGTATCAGCCGTCAAAACTAACGAACGTTTTAAAACATAAATACACATCAGAATAACAAATAAGGTAATACAGAACTTTCATTTATTTTTATTTTATTCAATTTTATGCGGAATGTTCGAAAAGAGTTATTTTTGTTGCAGTAATTTCGTGCACTGCTTTTTAAAATTAGTAGCGTCACAGACAGGACGGGACGGACTTGACCAACATTGCAATTAATGTATGTTGATACTAGTGTATTACCCGTCAACAATTACGGAAGTTTTCAAAATAGATATATTTCAGTTTTTGTAATGGTCCCTTTTGCCTGAAAGCCGCTTAGTAAATAATCAGAAAATGTAGAGACCAAGAGAACAAAATTAAATCTCTTTTCCATATTGAACAATTTTATACGGACGTTTGTAAATTGTGGGGTTTTTTTTGGTGTTATTTCTTGCGTTAGTTTTTTTCAAGGCTATTATTTTTAGCGGTGCGTTTTCTAAAATTTAGCGTCACGAACGGGCATAGCATAGTATATATTTTGAATATATATACGAATATATGTGTTATGAGAAAACCTCCAAGCTTAGTCTTCGCATTATATAAGTTTGAATGAATAATAATGATATAATCATGATAATAGTAAATGCACAGTGAATTACACACAGCATAAAGTGATACTGCAACAAATGAGTCAGCCGGACGTTAATTGCGGCATTGAATAGTGCGCATCAATTATGAGGGCACCAATAATACAGCACAGTGTGTTAAAAATAAATTATGTGACTGTAATGTGATCCTCACCAAGGACATCTGTGATTTGAAGCAGTTTAAGCTTCATTGATGATTATGTTTGTCAGTTTACTCGCCCATTTGTCCATACATTATTAACACAGCAATACCAAAACATGTAAAAAATAAAATCTAATTTATACACATGTTAATAACAAAGAACTATTTATTTTGCATGAAACGTAGTAAGCAATGTTTGTTACAGGATAACAGAAAAAAATAATTATTAACAGTTAATCATATTTACAATTTAATATACACGTGTTAGTAATTCACATAAATGTTTTTATTATTGTTAAGTAAGCACCTTTTCAAGATCTATTATGACTTGTCAGTTTATGCATGCGCCCATCGGTCCATACATTATAACCTCTACATTATCAAAAACATGTAAACACAAAATTCTAACTATTTACAAATATGAATAACAAAGAACTATTTATTTTGCATGAAACCTTGAAGTCAAGTTTATCACTGGATAAAAGAAAATATTAAAGTATCAACAGTTAATCGTATTTACAACTTGATATACATGGTTTAGGAATTCAAATGAACGTTTTCATTATTGTCAGCCCCCTCCCCCCTTCCAAGTCTATATTAAAAGCAACAATTTTTTAAATTTAAAATTAGTCTAATACTCATTAAAATAGTACATGTAAATAACAATCAATCAAAAAAACTATTGTGGAGTGGAATCCGATTTTTAATTAAATATGTTATTTTTTTAAACATACAAATATGCAATCTCAAAGTGTTTAAATTAAAAAAAAACCGCTAAAATGAAGCATAAGTTGACACATTTCATTTTCAGTAATAAATAATGGCTTTGTAGTTCAAAACGCATCGAAACTTGACAACCAAACGGCAACCAATTGTAAATTACATAAACCGAAAAACGAATGTTAAACTTTGATATAGAAAATTAAATTTATAATTATAGGTCAGCGTAAACAAAATGGACCACATTTTCTTAAAACTATAGGCTAAAATCGGTAATTATGATTGTTTACTTTTATTTGGGTTGTAGAACAAAGTGATGGATTAACAGAGAAGAGAGATACCATTTTTTATAGCATTCGCTAGAGGGCTTTTTATTGATGATCTACAGTAACAACACCAATATTCAATGTACATGCAGTAATCACCTATGGCCCACCCGTAAGCTGACCCCCAACCATTTCCCCTAGATTTTGTCAAAAAAAAATTGGCTTTAGAACGATTATATAAAAATATATATAATTATATATTAGATAATACACTATTTTATGCATCATAAATGATTTATATTATTTACGTGTACATAGATTCCGCAACAGAACAATTATCATGTATAATTGATGTAGCCAACAAATTTGACAAAATCTTACAAACATTGCAACTGACAATTGGAAAGTGGTTATAATCGGCATAGTTCTGTCTCCAGGGACGTTGTGCATCACCGTTGGGTTGGGTTGCATTTCCACGTGTGGCTGAGCAGTCCTATCCTTGAGTGATAGTCTTTTCCACAGTTTTTGCACACGAGTTCTTTGCTTTCCAAAGTTTTGGTCTTTCTGCTATCTCTTCTGTATCTAGCCTCCTCCATCCTTCGCTCCTCGGCTACTATGACGCCCTCTTTGACAACTGTGGGCCACGTAGATCTGTCTTCTGCTTTGCATTCCCTGTCACTTGTGTTTATTCTGGCTTCTTTCATGTCTCTCTGGCAGACATCTTTAAATCGGAGACGTGGGGACCTGTCTTCCTCTTTCCCGATGCCAGTTCTCTATACAGAAAGTCTTCGGGGATGCGACCCGCGCTCATTCTTTTTAAATGTCCTAGCCATCTCAGGCGTCTTTCACGTAGGGTTGAGCTTTGGATATTGGCATCCATCAGGACCTCACTATTTGGCACTTTGTCCTGCCATTTAATGCCAAGGATGCGACGCAGACACCTCAAGTGGAAACTATTAAGATTGCGCTCTTGGGATGTATAATAGTCCATGTCTCGCTCCCGTTTAGCAGCGTACTGATGACGCACAGTTTGGTTTTCTCCGTTAGCTTGATGTTTTGCCAAACCCTTTTATTTAGTTTAGCCATTGTGGCAGCTGCCTTGCGATTTCAACTGTTTATTTCGTCCTCGATTGACAGTGAGTTGGAAACCTTGGACCCCAAGTAGGTGAAGCTGTTAACAACCTCCACGTTTTCACTGTCGATATTGATGGTAGGAGGAGAACATGTGTCTGGAGCCATGATGTTTTCTTTTTAAATCCCTTATATTAACTTAACCGTCTTCTCTCTCTCTCTCTCTCTCTCTCTCTCTCTCTCTCTCTCTCTCTCTCTCTCTCTCTCTCTCTCTCTCTCTCTCTCTCTCTCTTTCTCTCTGTCTGTCTGTCGTGGTCCCACTGAAAAACAAAAGTAAAATATGCTCCACTTCCCGTGATCCTATCGAGCTGAAATTTAGACACGAGTTGTTGCAAAATAGTTTCTGTGTGTCCTATCAGTGCCGCATCATCCGCAAAAAGTAGCTCGCGAATTACGACATCTGTCTTTTTGCTTTTGGCTCGGAGGCGAGCAGTGTTGAAAAGTCATCTATCAGTTCACGTGTGTAACTAGATTTCATCACCTCTATCCTTGAATGCGTATTGAAGCAATACAGTGAAGTACATTGTGAACAGTGAACAGTGTTAGTGCGAGGACAAAACCTTATTTAGCTCCGCTGCTGACTGGAAAGGCTTCTGACGTAGCTCCATCGAACTGCACTGTAACCTGCATATTTTCTTGGAACTGCCTGATGATTGCGAGTAGGTGTGGGGGGCTTGCTATATGTAATAGCTACGGACAATTGGAAAGTGATTATTTGGGAGATTTTTAAAAATTATCCAAAATAGTTTGTGACTTTAATCAACTGATAGACAGTTCGAATCCAAGTTTTCATTTTTATGTTTATATTATTGAAACCAAAGACATGTATGTGAGCGAAATTGAAAGCCGATAGAGCAATTTGATGTGGAGGAACATTCCGTTACGAAATTTGAATAAGACTTGCAGTACTTCTGATCTGATTCCAGTTTCAAGAAACTAATTAAAGTCTGACATAACGTTATATTTCTTACTGCTCTCTGAAGCGTACACTTGCATTCAATGTGGCTTTTTTTAAATTAAACTGTCCAAAATAACTATACTCGAAATTAAAATATGACATGAAGTATTTTACTAACAATATACATGTAGTTAGGTTTAGCCAAAGTTAGGAAGTAAAACATACTGAATGCCTGGATTAAAAAAAAACAGTAAAATGTTACAGGTGAAGATAGTTAGTGATGTCATATATAAAGGGAAGCAAATCAAGATATGATATGATCATTTTAACCTTGTTTCAAAAACAAATGATCTGTATAATGTTGGCTACACTTGTAAAATATCTAAATGTATTCAGTTTTAAGCACGAACATCTTTTTATGCTAAGTTTTCATTTATGTTCTCGCTGTAGTTGACACAAATCAGTAAAAACAAGTTTAGAAATCACCACTCTGTTGTCATAAATATGTTTTTGAAAATAATTAAACAATCCTTACACACGCCGGTAAGCAAAATCAAAGCTACTGCCGACAGCATGGCGCCGATGATGATGGGGACCCGGGCGTCGACTCTGTGATCACGATCGTCCCGGACGGTATCATCCCGACGGGGATACACGTCACAGTCGCCACCTTCGGTGGGGTCTAGTGTCACTGTTGAGAGTCTAACTTCGCACTGAGACAAGCTTACATCTTGTGGAACTAAGTAATCGTTTTCAGGGATGTTGACGAGATCGGGGTAGAAGCAAATCCCCACACACCTGCAGTTTGCCGGAGTCGGACGAACTGATCGGAACTCGAAATACTGCTGTCCCATGTTGCATCTCGTCTGGTTGATTCGCCTACACGACAGGGCGTATGTTTCTTTGATCTGGCACGAGAATATGTTGTAGTAAACGGTCGAATCTTCAATGATCCTCTTTGTTTTGAATGAGAGAGTTGTACCCGTATTCGCATCGAATGTTCTGTTGTGGACTAATGTTCTGACGTCACACATGTCCTCGAACGACCTTTCATTGTGTAAGGCGTAAGGAGTAAATTACAACCAAAAAAAATAGGTTGAAGAACTATTTTCTCATTGTTTTTATTAAAAAATAACAAATATCAACATATACATATTCTGTAATTAACTATATAACTCATTATGACATGATGTCACACTTTTAATATATCAGTGTTTTTATTTCCGACAAATATATTCACCTAAAAACATACTATGTTAAAAAAATATATCAACATCATTTTATTGTTATATATAATTAACCAATAAAATTATTGTATTGATTACAATTTATCAAGATGTGTGAACTAATATTTTTATGTAAAACTCGGTTAGACTAGCCACTAGCTGGATTATCAAGCTATAAACGATCTCAATTTATTATTATTACTATTATTTAAAACATTGTTTTTACCTGAATTTGTTATTGCCTTCTAGAAACGATTTTTTAAACTATGGTTTTGGTAAGAAAGCAAATTATTAAAATCCAAATGAATGAGAATATATACTAAAAGAACTTAATTTTCCATATAACAACTTTTAGTCAAAATTTACCCATCGCACGCCCTCAACACAATCTTCCTCTCCCTTCCGCAAAACAATTCCCGAGTTTAACCTTCAGCAAATAAAACGTAACCAATACAATTGACACGTGACATAAATTTCACCTCGCCAAATCAGCGTCTTCGATCTTAATGCCATAGGGTCCAGTCGTTCCGATGTAGTACTGCATCGATAAACCATCACTCGGAGGAGGGGGGCCAGCTCGGGTCACGTGCAAAACAGCTAAGAATACCATGGAACTGAATACAGAGATTCCCATCTTGATCTTTTTATAACCCTGTCGAGTACCCGTTGTAACAGCTTTATTTGTGATACTGATACATCATATATGCATGAAAATAAGTGTGTACGCAAAAATTAAATGAGACATAATATGATAAGGGCAATCGAAATAAATCACATCCATGTTAGTACATCACTGTCAAAATGAAACAGGGTGAATAAATATTTCATAATAAACATACAGATTTTTAAGTTCAAATGTACATAAAATATTTCCAAATATGTTTTCTGATCAGCTATTCTCAATAATTAAGTAGTACCCGTTATGCCACCAGTCTCGAAGAACATTACAAAGTCATAGAGATAAACGAACATCCTGATAAATGAAATACAATAGGGACAGCAACATATATTATGCTTTACTTTAAAATTTGTTGATGTACGTGGTGTGTGCTAATCAATGAGGATGTAAGAGCAATTGATTGTGGACTTAATTTTTTATGAAACAGAATCGCCGCGATTTGCTGGATGAAGCAACTGGAATGGTTATAATATTTTTTTTTCAAGGGACTATCTTCTATGAATTAAAGTCTACTAGTATTGGAGCCATAATGAGTTTGAATCAATGCTGATTAGCAGCAAGTTTCTGCAGATTGTACAATGTGGGCATTTTAAAGGTTGTTAAGACCGTTCGTATTTGAAGAATGGTTTAAAGTGTGTGTTTTTTTAAACCGGTTAACCGTTACTTAAATTCATTCATATAAGCGTATTAACCCGCAGCTCAAAAACAAAAATGAAATTTCAATCAAAGTTTAATTACGGTGAATGAAGAAATGATAAATAAAATTCATTTTTTTTAAAAAGAAATATTATCACTGTTTACTCATTAGTTTGGATAAGGATTAGATTTACGTTATTCTTTCCTTTAACTCGATGAGTTGACGGGCTCGCTTCAGTAAGGGAAACACAGTGTAACAAACAGGGTGTAACAAACAGGGTGTTCTCATGTTACCACCGCTAACGTAGCTCTCTCTCGGAATGTCCGGCGAGACAATCCGCTTAAGTGAAAATTTGATCATTTATTAATGCTAGAGATATAACAGTCCGACAACATAAAAGGATCGACATAACCCATGTAAAATTTGCAAAGAAAAATAGAGATTTATTAGTTCCACTTAGAAACGCCCACATAATAGGAATGGTGAGGTAACTGCAGTCCAGATAAACTGGTTTAACTTTACTTTCTATATTGTACATAAAATGTAATGATTTTTTTAAAAATAATAATAATCTGGTTATTTACTAAGGCAAAGAGAGAAAAAGGATCACATTTTTTTAAATTTACAATGAGTCTTCACTTGTAATCTGCATACTTACATTTTATGTGCCGAGTTTTAAGAAATTTATATTTCATTTTTTAAATAACCGTTCTAATTGGTCCAAAAGATAATCAAAACAAATAAAACTCAAGGTAAGTAATTATAAAAACACGTTTGACTTGAATAAAAACGAGTTACCTTACACGCAGCTGTCTCTCAAATGACACTACAGTGTATGTTGTGAGGTGTATCGACATTGGTTCATCCTTCAGTTATTATTTAAAAAATCCTCAATTTGTTGAAAGTAGGTCACTGGCCGTTGTAGCGGGTCTTTTTAAATATTGATGTTATCTTATCTTATCTGTTACAGACTCTCCTTCTATACAGAAGATTATTGCCTCCTACGCTTATCCATGATTTGCATCTAGTCCTGCGTTATTATTAGAATTTTAAATGTTGATAAAGTGTTGGTTTTCCTGATTTGTTATGGGAAATTATTCCAATCCCGAATTCCGGACTAAAAGAACGAGAATTTGTTTGTGTTTATTCTTGCATACGGAATAAGAAAGGTGTTTTTATCCTTATATTTATCTGAGGGTTTTATTAAGTTATCCTTGTTTTGTATTTCTAAATTAGAATTAATTGCCTTGTGTATAATTACTACCTTACTCTTGGTTCTTCTATCCTCTAGTGGTTCAAGGTTTAATGATTTAACTAATGGTGTTATTCTTGTGAGTTTTGAATATTCTTAAGCAAGGAATCTGGTAGCTCCTTTTTGAATTTGTTCTAGTTTATCATTGATTTCTTTGGTTGATTTGCCCCATGCAGAAGATGAATATTCTAATACAGTTCTGACCAAAGTGAGGTAGCATTTTAGTTTTACATTCTTATTAGATCTGTGAACGTTTCTTTTTATAAGGCCTAAGATTTTGTTTGATTTTTAATAACTTCATTGGCATAGGGATTCCATGATAGTTTCTTATTTATTATTAATCCTAAGTATTTTGCATTTTTAGTTTGGATTAGCAGTTTTCCAATGAATAAATTATTTTTATTTATTAGTTTCTTTTTCTTTGTTTCTCTTAACAGTTGAAACTTGTGTGGGTGAAAAGACATACTCCAATTAGTTTCCAATTTTATTAATTCATCTAAGTCTTTTTGTAAACGTTTGCTATCTTGTTCTGATTTAATTGATCTATAGATTATACAATCATCAGCAAATAACCTAACTTATGTTCCTGTTGAGATGTTGTTGGATAAATCATTTATATAAATTAAAAAGAGTAAGGGACCCAGCACAGTTCCTTGTGGAACTCATGAGCTAACCCTTATTGGTGCTGATTTGGATCCATTAAATATTACAGTTTGTGCTCTACCCAATAGGAAGTCTTGGATCCAGTGATATATGGGACCTGAGATTCCAAAGTAGTTAAGTTTTTTGAGTAAACTAAGGTGGTGAACTTTGTCAAATGCTTTTGAGAAGTCTAGTAATTTTGTATCTATTTGATCATTATAGTCTAAGCCCTTTGAGAGATCATCTATTATACAAATTGACTGTTTTTCACGTGATCTCTTGACAAATCAGCACTGTAGTAAGTAGAAGTTACGAATGCTTGGGTTTGGAAAAGGCCTTTACATTTTGTGTGATTCGTTTCTTCTGTAAAATGTATCGGAAAATTTCTTTAAACGTTATTAATTCAAAGTTGACTTTAAAAAAGAAAATCATTTTAACTATCGTTGTGGGCCACTGAATAACCGTGTGTATGTGTGTGTATGTGTGTGTGTGTAGATGTAGCATGTGTACGCGCAGAGTTCAGTTTATGTAGCAAGTCATGCGTCTCCATTGTTTACGATTTTTAAATAGAATATGGAGCTATAGCACAGAGCCACATAGTCACGACAAGTCAAAGGCCATTTGGCAGGTTGTTTGTGTTTTTTTAAAGTGGCAGCTATCTTTTATCGAGAGCATTTCTTCTGTTCTGAAAGTGTCGCCGTGAAAACTCTAAAGTAGCGGTCTGCATGCATTTCTAAGAACTCACTAACCACTTCAGGTAGATAAAATACAAAATACAGAAACAAATTGTGTAATGAAAAAAATAAATCTGAGCTTTATTAATAAACTAACACGACAGTAAACTTTAGGCTAATGCTATCATTAGTACAATAAACATAAAGTGCGGACTTACATAACAAAATTATATTTAAATTGTTAAGACGTACTATATCATAAAATAGTTTATCTACTAGTGTATTACCCGTCAAAAATTAAGGAAGTTTTCAAAATGGATATATTTCAGTTTTTTTAATGGTCCCATTTGACTGAAAGCCGCATAGTAAATAATAAGAAAATGTAGAGACCAAGAGAGAAAAATTAAATCTCATTTCCATATTGAACAATTTTATGCGGACTTTTGAAAATAGTTTTTTTTTGTTGCATTATTTTTTTCAAGGCTATTTTGTTTGTTTGCGGTGTGCTTTCTAAAATCTAGCGTTACGAACGGACATAGCAAAGTATATATTTTGATTATATATACGAATATATGTGTTATGAGAAAATCTCCAACCTTAGGCTTCTCGTTATATAAGTTTGCATGAATAATAATGATATAATCATGATAATAGTAAATTCATAGCGAATTACACACAGCATAAAGTGATACTGCAGCAAAGAAGTTTGAAGTTCGAAGTATTAACAAATATTGCCGAGGAGTCGGCCGGACGTTAACTTTCGGCATGGAATAGTGCGCAC
Source organism: Ampullaceana balthica (assembly GCA_944989445.1). Lineage (NCBI taxonomy): Eukaryota > Metazoa > Mollusca > Gastropoda > Lymnaeidae > Ampullaceana > Ampullaceana balthica. Next base: position 16,121 of record CALYLW010002780.1, on the reverse strand, counting down.
CAATTATGAGTGCACCAATAACACACCACAGTGCGCTAAAAATAAATTATGTGACTGTAATGTGATCCACATAAGACACATCTGTGATTTGAAGCCGTTTAAGCTTCATTGATGATTATGACTTGTCAATTTATTCCCCCATTTGTCCATACATTATTACCACAACATTACCAAAACATGTAAAAAAAATAAAATGTAATTTTTACAAATGTTAATAACAAAGAACTATTCTTTTGCATGAAACGTTGTAAGCAAAATTTGACACAGGATAACAGAAAAGATTAAATTTTCAACAGTTAATGATATATGCAATTTAATATACACGTGTTAGTTAGTAATTCACATAATTGTCAAGTCAGCACCTTTTCAAGATCTATTATTACTTGTCAGTTTATGCGCCCATTGGTCCATACATTATAAGCTCTACATTGTCAAAGACATTTAAACAAAAAAATCTGCTTATTTACAAATATGAATAACAAAGAACTATTTATATGGCATGAAACCTTTGAAGTAAAGTTATCACTGGATAAAAGAAAATATTAAAGTATCAACAGTTAATAGTGTATACAATTTAGTATACACGTTTTACGAATTCAAATAAACGTTTTCATTATTGTCAAGTCAGCACCCCTTCCAGTTCTATATTAAAAGCAAAGATTTTTAGAACAAGAAGAAGAAAAAGTACGAATAGCAACCTGAAAGAGAATCTTTAATGCTAATACTAATTTTTTTAAGACAAAAAGTTTGATTTAGGAATAAAAGTATTCAGGTTTATGGGATCATAACACCACATGGCAAGGTCACGGTGTTAACATTGGCATACCTTGTACTACATGCCTCAATCAGATATACATAATATCAAGACAAGAATATTCCAAGAAGGTAAACATCACAATTGTTCACCTGGATTTTCCCTATAGTCCTAGTGAACCTTGCTGTTTTGGTTTTTTGAGTCCACCGAAATAATCTTTATGATTTTAATAAGCTTAGGAACCATTTATTGCTGTTTAATGTTTATTACTCACATGAATATTATATTTGAAATGAGCAAAGAGCGCCATTAAAGAATACATTTTTAAATCCCTTATATTAACTTCACCGGCGTCTCTCTCTGTCTTTGGTGGGCGGAAAAACAGAAGTCAAAAATGACCCACTTCCCAAGATCCGATCGAACTGAAATTTGGCACACGGACCCGTCTAACCTAACAATGCATCGTATCAAAATTTCAGATCGATCGAACGTACCGTAATTAAATTAATGCATTTGTAGTTTATCCTTATATGAGGTATGTACTTTAAATTCACGGTTTGTTATTGTTTTTTTCCCACGTGAAATTTTGAGCTGACGCATTGAGGCGACCCAACGAAGCGACGGGAGCTTTTGTTTACATTTTACGTGTCCCTCTGAGCTCGGTCAATCGAATCGGTGACTTTTCCCCTCTCCCCCCCACCCACCCCTCCCCCCCACTAGGGTTATGATGCAAAGTTGAGTTAAGACAGATTCAGTCTGTAAATGTTTGAAAATAATCAATACTTTTAGTTATGTCTCATATATAAGGGATTTATAGTCAAAAACTTTGTTTTTATATTTTATTTATACAGGGCGTGATCGCACAGTCACAGAAATTTTCTAATCAATAATAATAAATAGCTATGTGCCATTTGTGAGTGTTAGATTAGGTTTCTAGAGTTTCTAGTTATTAGCGAGGAGAAATAACCTCGCAATTGATAGTAAAATCCTACACAGATATATTGATGGAACTACCTTACAAATTTATGTTTATTTGAGCAGCTGCCTAGTTTGTTTTCTGGCTACTCTTGGCATGCACTGCATTTTGCCAGAGTTGTCCTTGGACGCCTTCGGCATATTGTACTACAAAATTATTGCATGGTCTTGGGTTATTTTTATTAGCTGCCTTAAGTTAGGATATACAAGTTCTTGTGGAATCTTCCATGTAGAATTTTGATTCAATTCGCGAATAAAATAGTTGATGTCCATTTTATACTTCTCCTAATATAGGGGTATCCAAGCGTTTTGCAAAGAGGGTCATATTCCATGAAGTAAAAGTATGCGCGTGCCGAATCAACATCTTTAACAAAAATTATATATGTTGAGACCGATTGCAGGTTATTAAATCATTTGATTGTTTTTTATTCGTTAGTAATGTGAAAAGTGATTTTTGGTGTGTGGGGCAAAGTATGGATCCTATTGGGGAAAGGGATTTGACGAAAAAATGAGATCTACTTATGCAATGAAATTATACTTGGGTCTGCGATCCCAACAAAATGGGGGATACATTTACGTGAAAATGATTCGTCAAGAAGTAGATCCCATCATTGATAATACATGGGAAAATTATTAAAAACAAAATGAGATCCCTTTATTCAACTGGATTATACCAGGCAATGGGATCCCATCGAAGTATGGGACCATATGGGAGAAAGGCATTTCATGCTCCGGAATCACAATGGATATGTTATACCAATGAAGAGCGGAATCATATCAGGGAAAGTTTTTCGACTCAGAAAAGTATCCCATTAAGCAACGTAATCGTACTGAATGGAATACAAAACGGGATCAACAATGCCTTCCAAGGTAACGCCGGATATATCAGCTAGATAAAAATATTTTATGCCTTAAAACTTTGCGACATTTAATAAAAAAAATTCTGCAAAGTTTTATGGCGATTAAATGGTGTAAAGGACAAACAACCAAACTCTCACTCTCTCTCTATCTCTCTCTCTCTCTCTCTCTATATATATATATATATATATATATATATATATATATATATATATATATATATATATATATAAAATTAGATAATAAAATATTGTATGCAGCATAAATGATTTATATTATGTACGTATACTTATACAGCAAAGCAATTATTATATATAACTGATGTAGCCGACCAATTGACCACATCTGACAAACATTGCCACTGACTATTGGAATTTGATAATAGGTCCACAAATTTTATTTCCATGATAATTTGTGACTGATATCCTACATGTGGCAGAGAATCAGCAGCCCTGAACCAAGTGCTCTTCATGTGTGTTCCTGGAAAACCCCCTCAGCTGTCCCGCCCCCTCCCCCAAAATGACCTACCAGCTGAGAGACCCCCCCAGGGAACAGTGGCTTCTGAAGCGGCTGCCGGGGCATCCAGGACATAAAGTCGAAAATGCCTCCCACTAAAAGTGATCTCACACGGGGGAATGCATTTTCCCTACTACGACCCACAACCACTTCGGCGCCACCCCGGCAAAGCACATGAGTCTCAATGGTTAGGACTGCCGTAAAGCGGGGGATCATCAATGACCTACCCAGGGTGTAACCCCCACCGGAAGGTTTCCTCAGAGCTGACGTCCGCTACGTTCTTCGTGGTACCTTTTGCTAATCCGTACTGGCTCTCCTGGCCCTAAACAGACACCGCTCAATAGCGCTGCTAGTATAATGATTGGAACGAAATGGTCGCTTCACAGTAACCCACCCCTCAACGGGTACTTTCGTTTTCATCATGAGCATTGCATCTAATGATCTGTCTAAGATCCGTACAGTGACTGTAATCATGTGTGACTAGCACCTAACACGTAACTGTTACACAGGGGTCTCCAAACTACGGCCCATGGGCCTGATGCGGCCTGCGAGGCCCTCTCATCCGGCCCCTGGAGACCTTTTAATCTACAAAAAAGATACTATTTTTACCTGTAGTTTAATACAAAACTGTGTTTAGTCGGCCCTGAAACTGCTGTTTGACAGTTAATGCGGCCCTCCGGCAGTAAAGTTTGGAGACACCTGAGTCCTAATATATCGAATTTCGGCTTTGCCTTCCATGATTGTCGGTTTCGGGTTACGCCCAGGTCCGTAACCCTTACCGTCTGTCGAGCCACGAAGAGGCCAACCCTTTTTCTACAGAGTTTTTGACTGATAAGCAGTGCGAATCCAAGTTTTCCTTTGTTATTTATTTTTGGATAATATGCATCTGATAAACCAAAGACATATATGTTTGCAAAATTCAAAGCCGATAGAGCAAGTTGATAGGGGGGAACATTTAGTTACGAGATTTGAATAGGTCATGATCTTATTTCAGTTTAAAGAAGCTCATTAAAGTATTACATCAGTGATGGCGAACCTATGCCACGAATGCCACACACGGCATGCAGAGCCTCAATATTATTTCCTTAAACAAACCACTTTTCTGGCACTTCGTGTTGGTACTTTGCTATATATAAGTAGGTTTTAATTAAATTTTGGGCACGTGGACCCAAAAAGGTTCGCCATCACTGTCTCACATAATGCAATATTTCTTAACATGTTCTAAAGCGTACACTTGCATTCAATAATGCTTTTAAGCTGTCCAAAAGAACTATGCTCGAAATTAAAATATGACATGAAGTATTTTACTTACAATATAAATGTAATTAGGTTTAGGTTAACTCAGGAAGTAAATACTGAAAGCCTGGTTTAAAAGAAAAGCTAAAATGTTATAGATGAAGATAGTGATGTGATATATAAAGGGAAGCAAACCAAATTATGATATGATAATTTTAACATTTTTTCAAAAAGAAAAGAAATGTAGAAAGTTTGCTCACTTTTGTAAAATATCTAAATGTATTTAGGTTTATGCACGAACGACTTTTTATGCTAAATTTACATGCGCCGAAGATGACACAAATCGGTAAATAGTAATTCGGAAATCACCACACCGTTGTCAAATTTTATTTAAAAATCAATAAACAATACTTATAGAAGTTATTACTATTATGTCTAAAGTATTTATGCCCCATTGTACTCATCAGCGCAATCTTCCTGCTGTCTAAACAAATCAGGCACACATTTTCCTTTATATTTTCTCTCCTTAGAATTAAATTTGCTTCATATACCGGTCATTTTCAACCACAGACAGTCATATTTATATTTTGTTAAACAGTAATGTGTGATATAAGCTTGTGTCTCTTTCCTAATATCAGGTAATTGACGTTTCTTTTGTCCTTGTGTAATTTTTAATAGACAATATTACAAAAACCGTATAAAAAAACAATAACACAATAAAAAATATAATATATTCTTATAAAATAGTGTTATAAATTCCAATTGAAATTTTTTTTAAATTAAACTTTGAGTTGTATGTAAAAAAACAAAAGACTTTCGTTTTGCTGCATTAGTTATTTTTAAAAGTGTTTGCTCACTGCATCCAAATTTGAAAGTAATTAGTAACAACAACAATTTTTGTTAACCCAGCATTACATTAACGTTTTGGTAGACTTTGGGATCTTGGTTATCTATAGAATATTAAATTGGTCAAGAGCTTAGATGAAAGGTTACACACACACATTATTTCATTTCTAAGTGAACAGTACAGTCTCACTGTGCTGGACAGACACGCCCCTGTCACCCGCCAAAATGTCAAATCAACACGGACAGCTCCCTGGTATTCATCAATAAGGAATGCACTTTGACGCACCAAGAAAGATCGGCGAACAGCGGAAAAGACGTGGTTGAAATGAAGACTCATCGTTCACAAGCAAAATAATTCCACTGCCAAGTGACGCTATAGTAATAAAATACTCACAAGTAGTAATAGTAGGCACTAGTGGGACGCGGTGGTCGAGTGGCAGCTCGACTGGCGTACCGATGGTCACGGATTCGAATCCATGTAAAGGCAAGGATTTTTTCCCGGGGTCTTGGGCGTCCCTGAGTCACCCGGTTCCGAATGGGTACCTAACGCTAGTTAGGCGGCTGGGTAATGCGTGGAACCCTCATAGCCGTAGCCTGTGAACGCTGCATCACTTGCAAACAGATCATCCGTCATAGTCTGTCGACGCAATTATCTTCTGCATAGAAGGAGCGTCTGTATAGATAAAATAAGATAGGCAGCTTTTTTATGTATGCAATAACCTTAGAGGGAGTTGTTAAAGCTGTGGTCCTTCCCTCTGTATCCGTTGCATCAGCAACCATATATATTTTGTAATTTTTTACAAACAATAAGTCAAATGTAAAAAAAATCTTTTTTTAAAAAGGACACGCTTTTATTTACATATAGAAATTGCACTAAAATTGTATAATACAAAATTCCCCTAACTGAAAATTGAACCTCGTACCCCAATGTCGGCAATCGATCACGCTTATATTTCGGCCAGCAAGACTTGATGTTGATAGTACTTTTTAAAGTTATAATAATTGTATCCCTCTAGGGCGAATTGAGGCATGGTTCATTGACGTAAGTGATAATATTTTATATTGACAAAAACTAAAAACTAAAAGTGCAATAATTTCAATACGGTACATTCGATCGATCTGAAATTTTAATACAATGCATTGTCATCCAAGATCTATCTGTGGTAAAAATTTTAGATCTCTAGGACCATCAAAAGTGGTATAATTTTACGTTTCAAGTTTTGAAGGAAGGATGGATGGATGGAAGGATGGATGGAAGGATGGATGGATGGATAGATACAACATACAAACAATGGGACTTAAGTAAAAGCATGTAAAATTGCCGAAATTAGGGCTGAGCTTGAACTCTTTTGTTCTGAGGTCAGTTTATGACATGTTCCAGCCTATTACGGAAAATGAGGTCAAAGCTGTTATTTTAAATCTAAACCACAGTCATGTTCTCTTGATCCAATCCGAATTAATTGGTATGTCCGGCCAAATTCAATAAGACTAATGTATTTTAGATCTCCTTAACTCCAAGATTTTTTGCTTTCAACCTCTCTTAGTAGAATTTTCCAAGGTGTTTGGGTTATTATTCTGGAGTGACACTTCTGAACACGTGCTCCTTAGAGCCACGTAAATGGACGTAAATTCTTATTTTAGTGTATTCCACTATGGATTAAGCGACCCTTGCAATTACAAAAAATGACAAGGACAAGAAAAAGGAGTAGTAACTAATTCGCGTAGTTTTGCTGCATGCTGCGACTCTTTTAAAAAGAAAAATCTTACTCCCCCCATCCCACTGTGGAGGGAGTAAAGTGGGCGAGGAGAGGGAAGTTGTCTCCTCTCACGGGCTTGTGTCGGTATATCAAAGCAAGTTGGCTCCTTTCATATGAAACATCAGACACCGCCTCTCTTTCCTGTCAAGCCTTCTAGCCGCTATGGCTGTTCCCCCCTCTCGATATCAACATTGTCCTTGATTAATCTGCGCCTATTACGCCAGTTTCTCTAACTCGAAACCTGAAATAAATAAAGAGCAATTTATAATGGACATAAAATGCTTTAAACACCAAATAATTAAATTATTGCACCGATGATATGTTTCATTGAGATCTTCTAAATGTTCTCACTACATGAGAATTGTAAGCATCGTACCCAAATATCGAACTAGCTCTGAAAACATTGCTTAGAATGCCAACAACAGTAGCCACTTTTGAAAGGAGTTTCAGCAAACTAAAAATTATCAAAAATTGTTGAGATCGACTTCAGATCAAATCGCAAATCATCTCTAGCTCTTCTTTCCATCTAAATGAACTTACCAGTCAAATAAACTTTGATGAAATAATCACTAATTTTGCAACATTCATCAAGAAAATTTAATCTTTGAACCTTTGATATAGGACATAAGAGGGGATCGGTGGAGTGTTACTTAAATTAACATTTAATTATGCGTTTCTATCGTTATGTATGAGCTAATGAGCATTACACATTGATACTATTATTTTTATTTATAATACATGCTACTTCAAGTTCTTCTGTATTCTTTATTAACGCAACAATATCCCGTTTTACCCTCCAATTTATTTCGTATTATTTAGTAAATAATAAACTGCAAATTAGTATTGTTCCTGTCTTATGCATTTTTATATTCCCTTTGTATGACTGTCACTGTCAAACTACGTAATTATTGTCATAAATAAAAAAAGAGAAATTCAATTATTTTTTCTAAAAAATGAAAAAATCGCAAAGCTGAAACTTGTCAATTTATCAAGGGCGCCAAAAATAAATTAGCCAAGGGTGCCAAAAACCTAGTTACGCCTCTGCTTACTCCCAACAATAACACATATACCAAATGAAAGTCTAATATCAGGTACTTTTCCAACCTTATTTAAATCCAGTGGCGTAGCTAGGGGGGGAGGTCCGCCCCGGGCGGCACTCATTTAGGGGCGGCATTTGTTGGCATTTGAAAAGTACAACCAATTCCCTACAACCGCCCTTTTTCTTTTGAAGGGGGAAAACCAAATTGAAACAAAAATAATCGTAATTTTGAGTCTTAATTAACGGATTCGCACATTTGTTTGAATACATAGTGGATATTATAACTAACGAAAAACCATTCAAAAATTTTAAATGGCTAAAAAAAGTATCAATTTTTTGGAAAATTAAGCGGTATAAGTCACAGATGACGCTTTTATAAGAAAACTACCCAAAAAACATATCACCCCTGGGCCGAATAATATGTGCTATTAATATTACCACGACAGTTTTTACGTGGAATTTCGACATTCGCAGAATGATGCGCGAACAAGTACCTACAAGGCATGGTGGTTCAAATATTGTGTTTAACTTGCAAGTAGTAATTTATATTACTTTTTCAGTTATCAATAAATTATTGTAAGTTAAGATATTAAAAAATAAATTTATTTTGTTTTTATTGCATTAAAGTAGCACAAATAATTTATGTTTTTTTAATTAAAATACGGTTATTCATTAAGCATGTTACGCCTATCCAATTAAAGTAATCGTAATGTGTAAATAATTTGAATTCATCTGTTTATGGAAAAGTGTTAAGATTTATGACAAGAATATGTAAATATTCAAATTTCTCTGTAAATAAACACTACAATAGGCATAACAATTTCGAAAAAAGACATACTTTCAAATTTCAAGCGTCTTGGAAAAATTTACTTTTGAAGAAGTAACTAGGAAAACGAGATCAGGTGCTGGAATTTTTCTCAATTCAAAGCAATCTTTTTCTCTTCTATGTCATCTCAATTTATTGGAACCCTTCATTTTTTAAAAATAATGCAAAGCCATTGCATGGAACAAATAGATGTGCTAATACAAAATGCTGTTATATCAGCCAAACAATTTGTGAAGAGATGGAGATATCAACTTAACGCCGAGTTAGAAGGAGAACAAATATGAGTAGGGAAAATTGAGAAGACGTGTTTCTATCTTTAGAACAAAAAGTACAACGAGAAACGTTTTTATCCATGGATGGAATTATAAAAGAACGGAAAATAACGTTTTGATGAGTTGCATGTCCGTGCAAGAAAATATTTGTATATAATATCATGTAACCTACTAAATGAAGCATTTGAACATCAAATAAATTACTTTATTGATTATTGAAATTTGATAAAGAACAATTCAATATGGAAAGAAAAAGGATCCAGGTTTTTATGGCAGTACCTACACTACAAGAAGAGGGATTATGTTAGAAAAACGGGGAAAAGGCACCATTGATCTATTAAAATTTATTCAACAGTATAGATTGGAAAAACCTGTACCCAACATTGTAATTTTTGCGATAAATTTTTTCAACTAATGCTATCAGTGTCGCTAGTTGTGAAAGGAGCTTCTCCAAACTGAAGTTATAAAAAAAATATCTTTGTTCCACGATGGGCGATTAAAGACAACAAAATCTTGTACTATTGTCCATAGAACAAGATATTACAAATAATTTTTAATTTTGATTGCATAATACACGATTTTTCTATTATGAAAGTTAGGAAAGTAAATGTATAAATATGTTTACATACTAATGTATACAATTTATTTGTAAAAAAAATCATTTATTTATAAATACAAAATAAAAGAATATTAATTGGTAATGTTTTTTTGGGTGTAAATTTGGAATATGTTTTTTTTGTGGGACCTGTGACCTCAGTAACTTTCTTGTGGCCTTTAAAAAAGTATCTTGTATTTTTCTAAATGTGCATTTATAGGTATAAAATATTATGCGGCCTCTTTTATTACTGCTTACATAAATATGGCATGCTATGGTAAACATGTTCCCCACCTTTACTCGTTTCAATTACAATTATTTATTCATGTTTATTAATTGATAAAAACCATAATATAATCGACTAAGTGGCCGTCCATAAATGACGTCATGCTATTTTGGCTGATTTTTCACCCCCACCCCAACCCCCGTCACACGTCGTCACAAAAACTTAGACCCCTTCTTCAATAAGACGTCACAAAGCTTTGACCCCCCCCCCATAAATGCGTTATTTTCTGTTTGAAAATGAGCATGTTTCAAAAAATTTTGCCATGTAAGTATGTTTTTAGTGTAACGCTACATTCTAATATCGTAACACGCGTTTTACATAAACGTCATTACATAAAGTGTCAGTAATCAAATATTTAAGAGGAAATTTATTTAAAGTTCAGCTTTTTGACGTGACGTCACTTTTCTTAAACACCCCCACCTCGTCACGTGCGTGACGTCATTTATGTACGCCCCGGGCGGCAAAGTTCTAGCTACGCCACTGTGTAAATCTGCTGTAATAAAACCCTTGCTGAAAAAACAAGGGTTGGATCAAAACAGTTTAAATAACTATCGACCTGTGTCCAATATTTCATTTGTATCTAAGGTCATTGAAAAACTTGTCTTAAACTTTTTTTTATCTTAACGACAACACTCTTCTAAGTCCCAATCAGTCGGCCTACAGACCTTCTCACAGCACAGAGACAACCCTGTTAAAGGTAACAAATGACCTCCTACTCGCACTAGACAGTGGGAAAATCTCTATATTGGTCCTCTTAGATCTTGGTGCTGCTTTTGACACCGTTGACCATCAAACATTGCTAAAAACCCTGCAAAATTATTTCGGAATTTCTGGCTCAGTTTTGGCTTGGTTTCAATCATACTTATCAAACAGATCACAGGTGGTATCAATAGATGACTGTATCTATCACAGAGCTGACTTGGTTTATGGTGTGCCTCATGCCTCCGTTTTGGGTCCGGTACTTTTCGTACTGTATACAAGGCCACTACTTCTACTGGTCGAAAAGCATTCAATTAAAAGCCAATCATTTGCAGATGATACTCAGCTGAACACTGACACTGATCCATCTGATATTGACTTCACTGTCAAATTGATGCAGTAGTGCATTGGTGAGGTAAAGTCTTGGATGATTTTCAACAAGCTCAAGCTGAATGACGATAAGACAGAAGCACTCCTATTTTGCAACAATAAATCACGCAATACTTTGTCTCTTCCTAATTCTATTCAGGTAGCTAGTTCTGATAAACTGTTCAAAACATCAAGTAGGAATCTTGGCTACATTATTTCTGACAACATGTCTACCAACAACTTCATCAATCACATCTGTCGCTCTGCCTACAATGCCATACGTCAGATCAGCCCCATCAGTCATTACTTAACAGTTAGTGCAACAAAAACTCTTGTCTGTGCTCTTGTAATAGCTCGTATGGATTACTGCAATTCTCTTCTGTCAGGTGCGCCAAAACAATGCATTGAAAAGCTACAGGAAGTTCATAATTCAGCTGCCAGATTAGTTCTAAAGGCAAAAATTAATGATCTTGATACTCCGCTACTTTACTCACTTCATTGGCTACCTATACAAGCCAAAATTGATTACAAACTCGCCGTTCTCTGTCACAACTTCATTTCTGACTCATGCTCGTTCTATCTTACTGAGCTTCTGTCGGTCTACTCACCAACTCGTCAGCTACGCTCTTCTGCAGACACGCGCATTCTCTGTGTTCCTAAGACACGAACTAAAACATTTGGCGAAAGGTCATTCTATTTTTGTGCAGCCAAACATTGGAATTCTCTACCATTACACATCCGGAGTATTTCATCTACCAAGTCCTTCAAGACTGCACTTAAGACGCATATTTTCAAAATGTATTTTCAAAATTAAAGAAACAACATTTCCTTTTTATGATTAACGTAGCTTATGTGTAACGTACTGTCATTTATGTGTTTATTATGATTAGAATGTTTATTAATTTATTATATGTATGTTATTATCTTCATGTAAAGCGCTGTGAGCCCGGCTCCTTGCTGGGATACAGCGCTATAAAAATTATCAATTTATTATTATTATAAGTGATATTTATTTATAATTTATATACCGATCGATGCAAGATTTTAGTTTTTTTAGTGTACCAAGCCCATTAGATTATAAATGAAAATTATTAAATGATTAAATAAAATTAAGTTTTAATTTCTTCTTTTTCAAAATAGTATGAATTGTTCTTTACTCCCTCCGTTTTTTTTCCTCGTTACTCATTGTATTAAATAACAAAATTTTCAGTGAATGAAGTTAATTTCATTCTTTAACTAGCTGACCCGTCGCGCGTTGCAACAACTCAAAAGAAAGGCAATTCAAAGAAACCATAAGTGGTAATTTGCAGGAGTGTACTCATCAACTTCCGAAATCGTCATGGCAATCTTATAAATATAATACTATTTATATAGCTTATATAAGATAAAAACGACATTTAGCGCCCCTAGAGCCGATTGGTGCATAATGGTAAGTTCAAAACACATGCAGATTTAAATCTAGATCATGATGGATGTTTTTATGAAAATTTGTCAAGATGATGTAAAATCTTTTTAATATATGTTTTAAACTGTAACTTTCCAATACATAAAGTTTGATAGAGACAGACCCATCATTTATGACCCTACCACTTAATTTAAATTAACTATTCTGTTATATTTGGCTTACCATTTACCGAAAAGTAAATAATGTAACAAATTATTTTTTTTATTCACAAGCCTTATCTGTTCATTCTTATCTTATCTGTTTACAGACGCTCCTTCTATACAGAAGATTATTGCGTCCTACGCTTATATATGGTTTGTGTCTAGTCCTGCATTTTTATTAGAGATTTAATATCCCCATCTAAAAGATTAAATGTTCATGGATTGTTTAACTCAATCTAAGTAATGGATGCTTGTTTTCTACATAATCCTTATCGAACTAGAAAAATTACAATAACTTTAGGTTTTAAAAAATTATCCATCTTCCTCAGGGGTCTGAAATAAGTGACAGACCAAGCGGATTATTGTGGCCGGCGAGTAAGCTTACAAAAAATGTACTACTCGTTAATTCAGACGGCAAGTACTGACACACCTCAAATTTTATTGTTAATGTTACATAATAAATAACATAAGGAAATAAAATCTGATTGAAGCAAGTAAATACAACTATATTTATTAATAGTGATATGCAGTTAATTGATTTAAAATGTATGAAGTGTTTCTTGTTTTTTGTTGTTATTTTTTTATGTAAGTCCGACTGTTTGGAGGAGGGGGTTATGCGACTATTGACACATCTCTTAAGTTATGAAGTGGCCCAAAGAATCCTGATCTAAATGAAAATTATTTTATAACAGAAAAAAAGAATTATGTGTTCTTGTAGCAGATTAAAGTTAAGGACTTGCTAAAATAATATGTTATTTGGGTTATTTTTAAAATTAAGAACTCAATTATTAGCTTTTATTCTGTGTTTATTTTTGAATAATTATTTTTATGGAGATTTTAAACTGATTATAAGAAATTAAATGATCGAAAGACTACAAAAGATTATTTTATGATCTTTTAAAAAATTAGATCAACAATGTATTTCACTCATCCATTCGTGTTTTCGAAGAGAAAAAAATATTCTGAAGAGAAAAGGTACGCAACTTTGTAAGTCATGTTGTCTTTCCTATAGTTCGCGTAATCTCCTTCATATATATCACATTATACTAGCCATACATCAAGAGAATAAATTGATTTTAAGTTTAAGAATTTATTCAATTTGAATTTTAAAAAGACTGTGTATTATTTTGCGTTCTGTTATTTTAAATAAGGAAAAGGTGATTTAGAAATGATAGACTTTTATTTAATTAATTATTTAAAAATAAAAATGTTAAATAAGCTACTAAATGAAATGTGGAACAAAATTTTAGATTTTATGAAATAACATTTTCAAACAAACGTATTATTAAATTTTATAATACATAATTTTACATACGCTATTTAAAAAATGTATGCTTTAAAGGGAGCTACCTTATAAACATTGGCAAAAAATAATTTAGAAGACACAGTTTGTGTCGTGTTTAATATTAAAAAAGGCTACGTCAATGCTCATGCAGCATAATTAAGCACTTTTTTCAGTTTGCCAGTTTTATATCAATTTTCTGGTGCCATGAACCCGCCGATAAAAGCCTAAAATTGATGTTGAATCATGTGTTTTTATTATATCTGAAACGACAGCATGAAAGAAAGCATAAAGATTTTAGCGGCAAACTTTATGAGAACTAACTGAAGAAGAAAGCTGCAGATTGTTTTACAAAATTAAAGAAGAAAAAATTACTTGAAATAAACCAACTCGTCAGAATAGTGCTACAGAAGCCAGTTTCATGATAGTGTACAACCTCATTAGACGCACAATAGTTTACTAAAGAATACAATCATTTTAAACGTTGCGACCCTTCTCGAAACTAAAGTACCCCAAAGTGGCCCCAAAGCCAAAACAATTGCCTTCCCCTTTTGCTTTGTGATTTCATGCTTACAGATGTTCGTTTGACTGCCTCCAGCCTTCCCGTGAGCCTCTTGCAAGGTCTGAGTTTAGAAAAATCACAAACAGCAGGGATTGAAACAAAACTCGATACAGTGTCGTGGTTAGGATCCTTGTTAATGTATTATAGATTTAGTATCGTTATACCCTTATACGATTTGTACGTTGGTTTTATCTAAAATTGTCTTTATTTATTTTTGAAAAGCTGTTTATAGAGGATTGCAATTTATGTGTTGTTATTAGTTGTCATTTTTGTTTAAGTATGCACGTCGAAATAAATAATTATAATATTACGAGGGAAAAGTATGAAAGTAAAAAAAAATATAAATTATTAATAAATTGGAAATAAATATATAAGAAATGTTTTCCTCAATTTTAATCGAATGTACTTTGGTCAAATTAATTTTAATCGCTTAATTTTTTAACGATTAATCAATTAATTAATCGTTAATTTCTGCAGCCCTACTTACAATATTTTAGGAACCACAGGTCTATTTATAGTTACGACGTAATGCTTCAGTGGGTGAAGTATGTTGTGTAACTTCACGCTGTATTGATTGGAACAACACTCAGAACCTTGGCCTCCTTCGTTCCACAGGCTTCTTTGAGTGACGTCTGCCCTAGAGGAGGGTCTCCACGTTTACGAATAATACAAAATTAAGGAGCGTTATAGTTCCTCTAAATTTATGAATAATTAATGACTTAGTGTTTCCAGAGCAATGGAATTTAAGCTTCTTAGTATTATCCATCCACTCAATATTTACAAGAAATTATCCCTATGTGTTTTTTAAATGATTGTCTTTTTTTTGTAAATATCCAGAACTGGAATATGTGTTTAGTGAGATGGACATAAAAAATTAACTGTAGAGAAAAAAATTCCATAATTTTGTTATATGAATCTTTTCAATATTATTTTTTCAAAAAATATTCTAAAAGCTTGTTTTGTTTTTATTTAACTTAAAATTCTCTTGCACAGCGGTGTCCAAAGTATAACATGCGGAACAAAAGCGGCCCGTGCTTACAATTTAACTGACGCCCGGCCCGGCCTCTTCTAAAATAATTAACCACCTAGATGTTTTCTGTACCGACATTATGTTTTTAAATCCTTTATATTAACTCGTGGTGTCTGCGGCGGACCTTGCTTGCTTGCTTGCTTGTCGCCAAAACTTTTGATCGATTTTTAACCCACTTGCTCGCAAGATAGCGAGCTGAAATTTTGCAGGCAGTTTCGTACCCATGATAAAAACAATGTATCAAAATTTCAGATCGATCGCATGTACCGTAATTAAATTATTGATTTTTTAGATTATTTTATTTATTCCTATGTATCATGCTATTTTTTGAGATAGAGCGTCGCGGTGCGTATTATATTGAACAACCTTTCTGTCGCGCAATAAGGTGCGTATTTTATTGACAGCTCTTTTTATAAACATATTCCTGATCGGTGCGCATTATATTATACACGTTTTACGACACAACTGCAATTTTGTATTTCTGGATGGTCTGGCGCTGCGTATTATAATGAACATTCTTTTAGTTACTTCTCGTACATAAAGGATTTATAGTCAAAAACTTGGTTTTTTACGGGTTGTTTTTATTTTCATTTATGAAACTATACAATTTTTAA
>CALYLW010002779.1:0-30241 GCA_944989445.1 Ampullaceana balthica | reverse complement strand
AGACTAGGGCTGTCAATTTTGTTGAAAAAAGCTGCCCGGGTACCCGTGAAAATATCGAACGGGTACCCGGGTTACCCGTTCTAAACGTCGTATAATTTTCCCCGTCATGACCGCTATACAATGGAACCTAGCCACCATCCATGCACCTCATTTCACACAGTAGTAGTAGCCAACGGCTTGCTTCCAGTAACATACTACAATGTATTACTAATGCACTACAATTAACTACAATTTACAATGCACTAATTTTTTTTATTCAATTCCTGCTGTAAATGCATTCGTCATACTCATAAACTAAAACTAGAGTAAACTGAACATGCAAACAAAATATCAACAGAATGACGTAACGTTCAATGTCATACCTTGAATGTTAATATCCACTTGGCGTCGGTAGTCAATGCTAAGGGCGATGACGTATGCTATACTGCGGTAAATTTCAAGTGATCATGCTTTGGTCAATGGTACTGCTTTTGTTGACACCAACAAGCTTCTGATATAGGTGGGTCAGCGGTTTTTTTATCAATATCAATTTTACGAATAGCTTTCAGATGGCGTTTTATCGCACTGGGTTGCCACCCTTCGCAGACACAATTTCATTACAATGCTGCATTTTGCAGTGTCACTGTCAACTCGCTTGGCATGATTCCACACGGCCGACGTCTTACCCATCTTATTAACCATAAAAGCTGACAACTTTAGGTGTATATCAATTTTTGGGCTAGGCAAACACGTGTTAATGAACCCAAGAAACACACGCGAATGCAAGAGTGTGGGTTATAGCAGTGCTTCTCAAAGTGGTGGTCCGCGGAAGTTATCAAGAAAGGAGAGAGAAATATAATTATAATCCTCCAATTGCTACCAATAATACTAACCCTATAGAATTTGTCATTTTTTACAATAAGCTAATAAATGAAAGAAATAAAAGGAAATAAAATACATTTCGCTTCCATGTAAGTACAGGGAAAATAGTGCACAGGTTCCTGGTGCAATGGAAAAATTCTTGCCGGTCCGCCATACTAAAAAGTTTGAGAAGCACTGGGTTATAGGATTGAAGAGAGAAATGGGGGGGGGGAGGGTAGAAAAACGACATTAGATAGTATCAATCGGTCTCCCACTGTCGGCTATTTCAAAGCAAAGTTAGTCTGAAAGCAAGGGTGTTTTTATGAGAGAAAAAACCAGACACGGCATCTTTCATCTCTGTGCAGTCCATCCTCACGGCCGACTCCTGCCCATCCTACACTATTTAATTTATTAAATTTAAACTACTGACGACCTTGTACTCAGTATTAACATCTGTGTTTCTAGGTCAGTACGTGTTAATGAACACAAGAAGTAGAAGCCAATGAAAGGGTGTGGGTTATAGGAGTGAAGGGAGGAGAGGGGGAGGGGTAGATAAACAACATTAGCTAGTATCAATCGGCGTATTTCAAAGCAAAGTTAGTGAAAGCAGGGGTGTTTTTTTTTATTAACAAACAGCGTCTTTCATCTCTAAGCAGTCCATCCTTTTTTGGCAGAGGACTTTTGTTGTCTTTATATGATTCTTTTAAAGAACCACACCTTTTTTGTGTTGTTCGGTTTCTGTTTCACGTTGAGAGAAAAAAGATTTAACAAATACATTGTAGTTTGTAGTGACCGTTGACAGATATTTCTCCTTAGATGTACTTCTAAGCATATTTTGGAAACAAAAATTTTCATTTGATAAATTGTTTCGCGAGCCCCAATGTAAACACAAAAAAGCCGCACGGGAGCCGAAGTTTGGCCTACGGTTAATATAGCCTATAGACCTTCAAGCCACATTTTCACGGGTACCCGAGCGGAATTTTATTACCCGGGTAATCACACGGCAACGGGTACCCGGGTCCCGGGTACCCGTTGACAGGCCTAGTTAAGACTGACATCAATCTTTCACCATCATCGTTTCCTGGAAGGAAAATTGCAGACAGGTCAACTCGTCCTCATCTAGCCACTCAACAACCTCCGTATCTGCATTTTCTCTTTTGACAATAACTGCCATGTGTTCTCTTAGCCTTCTAGAAGCGATTCTCAAAGAACGGATTCATTTTATCTGAGTTGATTCTTGAACAGTTTGGGTGGGCACATTTTCCTGAGCCCGAGCTCTGTGTTGTCCTGTATGTTTCTTCAACATTGTTTGTGAGGCAAAATATAAATGACATACTTTGCAAAGTCGATCAAATAAGCTGGTAATCATATGATTGTACTTTGAAACTCCTTTTGATTTGGGCATAATTTCATCAAATTTGAGAGTTTTTGCTGCAAACAAGGAAGGAAATTTATGAGAATCTGCATATCTGCTCTTTCTGAAGCTTTGAGTCCATCAATTGTTTGGTTGATTGGGATTGGAGACGGAAGAATTTTGAAGGTAAAACGTTGAAATATGAGCTTCATGCTTTGTCACTGTATGTTATGTCCGGATATTTCACAATTTGAGTAAGTATTGGCTGTTGTGAAGATGATTGTCAAACCATTCTTGATCCTTCGATATCAGTCCTGCTGGATCCAATTCAGATTTATGAAGAACACATTCAGGAGATACGCATTTTAATGCTATTTTGACATAAAACGAATTCTAATGTTTCACACAATTTTTGAATATTATTTTTAAAGCTATTTAAACTCTACTAAAAATATAAATAAATTAGAAAAGTAATAATAAAAAAATAAATAAATGTGTGACATCACACATGGTCTGAGCCCCCCTCCCCCTGTCATAAAGTGTCACACTTTCTTACACCCCCGCCCCCCCCCTCGGAGCGTGACGTAATTTATGGACGGCCCCTAACAATAATTTTAAAAAAAACAACGCTTATTTAAATTTGTCTATATTGATGTCAACTATAACTAGAACTAAATGTAATGGCGTTATAAAAAAAATCCATCATTTTAGACATAAATAATTTAATTTCTAAACGCGCAACAAATATGATGAAAATATGTATTGATAATAATGGGTTTCTTTACTCACAGAAAGTTCATCCGATGATAAACGTGGCCAGTATATTGGTATTGGAGTTGGTATCGGTATAGGAGCTAGTTGTGTTATTGCTGGCATCATTGCTGTCGTGGTTTACATTGTAGTCAGACGGAGACAGAAGCCGCAAGAGACAACGGAAGCACCAAAAACGTATGACCACATTGAACAAAGACAATCATATGGTGCCAAGTATGAGGAAACAAAGTCGTATAGTAAGTGACATAACAAAATGTTTCATCTTGATACTCTTTACCCCTTCTCTCTCTCTCTCTCGTTTACTTTCTTTCTCTCTAAACCCCATTATCTTGTGCGAATATTTAAGCGTGAAATCTCATAGTATTAAATAAATCAAATAGTATCATTGCTACTCATCTTATCTATTATCTAACTTTATCCTATCTTATCCATTGCAGAAGCCCCTTCTATACAGAAGATTATTACGTCCAACGCTTATATATGTTATAAGTCTAGTCTTGCATTTTTCTTAGAGTTTTAAATGTTGATAGAGTATGTGCCTTTTTGTACTTGCCTTTTAATGTTGCCGAATATTTCTTTACCCACACGTCACGTTCGAGTATTTTATTGGCTATTATCACATTTTCTTTAAAGCTACAAAACGTTCAACTTATTTATTACTTGAAACTAAGAAAGTCTTCTAAATATTTCCAAAATATTTCCTGACTGATTATACATTCTTTTAAGAAGCTATTATATTAAAAATATAAATATTAAAATAATTAATTTACTTTTAATGACATTTGTTTCATTTCTCAGCTAATGATTACAGAACAGGGGACAAGTTCATGGGATCAAATAATTCAACGAAAAATGTCAACAAAACAGAAAACTATGAGAATGTAGATATGAATCCGTATGAAAGTTTAAATGACGTTTGAATAAAACAACTTCTGATATATGTTCCTAAAATGTTTATCTACTGCATAATACGGCTATGTGACGCTCAAATATATGGTTTCAGACGAGTCAATTCAACTTTATGTTCTAGACCAGTGTTTCTCAACCTGTGGTCCGAGGACCACTAGTGGTCCGCAGAGATATGCCTGGTGGCCCTCGAGAAAAACATGGATTTTTTATTTAAAAAAAATTAAGAACACGAAAAGGTAAAAATGTTGTCACATTTTGGATGTAGTGATTAAATTTAAAGACTTGATGTCGGGAGTATAGCGCCGAAAACAATATCTTTTGAGTCTATGTTTACTTTTAGCTATACCGGAAATCACATAACGTCACACTAGATCAGGGGTTCCTAACCAGTGGTGCATGCACCCCCAAGGGGTGCATGAGCAGGTTCCAGGGGGTGCATGAACCATTCAGAGAAAAAAAAAGGGTGAAGAAAAAAAGGAGGAAAAAAATAAAGAAAAACTAATAATCTGAAAATGTAAACCATAAGCAAGGCATGCAGCGTCTAAGGGTGCCCATATACAACCTTTTTGAAAGGTACATCTTTCTGAAAATTTCATTCATTACTTGGCATAGCTGCCTGACATCTTCTCCATCTTGAATGAGTTGAACACATCTCTTCATGGACCTGCTGTGACTGTAATGGATGGTACTGAGAGATTGCAAGCCTTCCTTAACAAACTGCCACTATTCCAACGACGACTAGAAAAGTCCAACTTGGCAAACTCTCCACTCTTGGATGAAGTTGTAATATCTGCTGCAGAAGGAAGCACTGAGGGATCACTGCCGGGCCTGACAACATCAAAGGGGAAAATTTCAGAGCACCTTTCAACATTGTAAAGATCCTTTGATGGTTATTTCTGTCAAGAAATTTCTATGAAAGACCTTCGGATTCGCAATCCTTTCTCTGTGACTTGGAAAACATTGATGACAGTGACCTTGCTAAAGATGACCTGATTGATTTGAGAACAAGAGAAGTACTGAGGAGTGACTTCGGTTGCAATACCTTGATTGAAATTTGGTACGCCCAGCTAGATTCCTACCCACAACTAGCCAGTACTGAGGGCAGTACTGACTCTCCTTCCATTTGCCACTACCTATCTCTTTTGAAGCAGGATTCTCCACACTTTTGACGATTAAAACCAAGGCAAGGAATAAGTTGAATGCAGAGGATGACATGAGAGTTGCTTTGTCCAAAACAGTCCCCATATTTAAATCGCTGATTGATCATAAGAAGCAGCAGATCTCTCACTAAATTCCCTGTTGCCTATTGTCACAACTGTTGTGTTCCTAAAATAAACATAGTATATTATGCATTTTCTGCAAGTTTCATGAGGGGGTGCATGAACTTTTTTGGGCATCTGAAGGGGTGCATGGACCCCAAAAGGTTAGGAACCACTGCACTAGATTCTAGTAGGCTATATTAGTTATTGTTACATTAACATTCAAATATTTTTTTAAATGATGAGTAAATTAGCCTTAAATTAATATTAAAATTATGAAAATAACATTAAACTAAAAGATTAATTATATTGATTAAACACATGGATACATTTCTAATAAAGGAAACAACCAAACATAAGGAGTACAACAATGATTATTCCTCCTACTATTCCTCGCAATATGTGTGTGAATAGTATGCAGTTCCTCAGAGGAAAAAAAACACGAATTGCCAAACGACGTTATGATAAAGAGTATTTGCACTTGTGGTTTATATGCGTCTTAGCAAATGATCAACCCAGACCATAGTGTGTTATATGCTCGCAAATTCTTGCAAATGAATCAATGAGACCTCCGAAGACGTCTGAAAACTTATCATGATGTCTGCTCGGAGAAACAATTGGGATACTTTCTGCGCTAAAACATTCACTTGATAGTCAGACGTCATGTGTACGACAAGCAACCAAAGTCATTGAAAACGCTTTAAGAGCATTATTTGTGGTGGCTATACAGTCAAAAACCCTGATTATCAAGTCGGGGGGAAGTAGAAAAAAATTGATTTTTTCTGCATTGTTTACAATCAAGACATAAAAGCGTTCCCGATTTGAAGTTGGAGATGAACTACCATGGTGTTTTATTGAAGTATTACACCTCGTTTGGATGAGCTGTGCTTAAATGTGCAAGCTCAAAACTTGCACTAAATGTAGTAATAATAATAGTATCTTGCTAATATTAACTACTGTTTATGACTTTAAGTTTTTTTAAAATAGTAAGCAAGACTAATTGAATAAGACTATGAGTATAAGACTAGTAAAAGTGACATTTGTTCATTACAAAGAAAGCCATCACAATCTGTTTCCATTCAATATTTTTGGGAACACGCAAATCGTAGCATATTAGTATAGTTTTACTTATTAACCAAACATGTATACTAGAATCAAGTTATATACAAAACATAATTAAATTTAAATTTTTAAAGCATGGCAGTAGCACAATTTTCAGTAGTGGTCCGGGGCTAAGACACACATTTTTCAAGTGGTCTGTGAACCTCAAAAGGTTGAGAACCACTGTTCTAGATGACTTAATTCATCATGTTTCTTGTACATTTAATGTTTTATGTTTCACCTTATGAAGTCTGCTATACAAACAATTATGCGTCAATAAGGTTAACTTTACACAAGAATTCTACGGAAAAAACAAAATTGCATTAATGTCACAACCTCAATCTGCATCTTTGTAATGTTTCAGCTGTATATTCATTTATATTTGATCAGTTTTTTGCACACCTGATTATTGATGTATTCAAAAATTTGAGAAACTGCTAACATGTAGTATTATCTGTAGTTGATTGAGTTGCATTTTCTAAATAAATCCGAAAGATTCAAAATTATAAACACGGTCAGTCCTAGTTTTAACATATTTAACTGTCGCATGGATTATTGATTTGCGATGTATTATTTATTTTTTAAATAACGTATTGCAAGCATTAAAATTTATCTGGCTAGATAAAGGTTGTTTGTGGTTGATCTGGCCAAGCATCACATCATTGTTGCGTTCTGGGTTCTGGATAATTTAAGACAAAGTCTCGACTCTTGTTCACTGTATACTTCAAGCCTTTATTCATTCAGCAATATATTTACATCAACAGATTCAGGTACACGACGTAATCTATTAACAATGTCCACTCACTCGTAAGTGCATACATGGACTCTCTGTCCTTAATACGCTGAACACTCGAGCCACCTCGATGTGTTCCCAGCTATCAGAGCCAACGCTCTATATCCTAATGGCTAGTCCTAACAAGGACTATGGACCTCTGCACTCGGTCAGTATTCACACGTCCCTCTTCTCGCTGTCTCACACACACTATTTATATACAGCCCGGCTGTCTAACTTTCATACCGAGTGACTACAATTAACACCATTATTGACAAGTGAACTCTTGTCAAGTCACGCCTTGACCCGAGTCACAACAATGACTCACAACAATCTCACAACAATCATTCGCAGTGATTCTCATACCCTGACAATCATGTAATGGGAGAACTGTGATATTTACAACATAGATAACTTCATCCCAAGAAAATAATACTTTCAAAACCTTGTTGTTTTTTAAAGACATTTTCATTTAGTTCCATACAAATAACATTTGACTGAACAAATGGATCAAACACAAAGAACATAAACAACAACAAACTTCTTTACTGAGAACTTCTGGCGGGAATATCCTCCAAAACTTGGGAATATCCTCCAAAACTTGGGAATATCCTCCAAAACTTGGGAATATCCTCCAAAACTTGGGAATATCCTCCAAAACTTGGGAATATCCTCCAAAACTTGGGAATATCCTCCAAAACTTGGGAATATCCTCCAAAACTTGGGAATATCCTCCAAAACTTGGGAATATCCTCCAAAACTTGGGAATATCCTCCAAAACTTGGGAATATCCTCCAAAACTTGGGAATATCCTCCAAAACTTGGGAATATCCTCCAAAACTTATCTTATCTTATCTATACAGACGCTCCTTCTATGCAGAAGATAGTTGCGTCCACAGACCATGACAGATGATCTGTTGGCAAGTGATGCAGCAATCACAGGCCACGGCTTTGTGGGTTCCACGCATTACCCAGCCGCCTAACTACATGTAGTGTTAGGTACCCATTCGGAGCGGGGTGACTCAGGGACGCCCTAGGCCCCGGGAACAAACCCTTGCCTTCACACGGATTCGAACCCGTGACAATCGGTACGACAGTCCAGTGCGCTGCCACTCGACCAACTTGCCACTGATGTAAAGGTTGACGTCTCAAATCAACCAACATTTGCTCTTTGAAGACAGACAATAGTACTACACTGAAATGAAAAATAGCAATGATAAAAAAATCAATACAACATAAGAATTGTAATAAAAAATCAATTGAATTTACTTCCTTATCCTTAGTTTCTAAGGCTATATTGATTTTATCTCATTCATCAAACAATATCACACACTATTACACAATTATCACATACATCAAATTAGATAATACACACCATTACACACATATCACATACTCATTCCCGATCAATTGTCTTAGGATCAACATTGGAGATATGTTGGCTATTTGAACGTTCAAACGTTTCCTGCGTTAATTGATCTGTTGAGAAGGTTCCTTACTGACACAATGGTTGTTTTGTTGTCTTTCATGTCAAGCTCAGTCATAACTTGCGTAAGATTCTTTGAGACGTTGGAAAATACAGTTAAATGGTAGCTTTGACAAAAAATAACATACAAAGATAGATGTTGAACTATTTGAAATGTGAAGAATTGTTTTCATGTTAACAACAATTGTAAAGGTGTTTTGAGAAGTTTGATATTTATGAAATCAGTTTCTAGCATATCATTAGGGAATTAATGTAAAACATAAGACTCGCCATATGTAATGAACTGTAATTTAAGTTGATTTATTAATATTTTAATAAAATCTCTGTGTGTGTGTGTGTGTGTGTGTGTTTTCGATTTTCGTTAAAATGTTTTAAAAAAAAAGATTTTACAGAAAGTTATTCAAGCTACTCATTTTTTAAGTAAACTATTTTTATATAATATGTCATAAAATCTATATTTAGTGCATGAACCCACCTTGGTCTCCCCTCCCCCTCTAACTCTCCTAAAACATTATTAATAATAGATAATAGTAACGATACTGCAATTAATAAAAACTAAATAAATGGAATTATTTTTACCCATATTTCCTATCTCAGATATAAACTGTAATTAAGAAAAAGTGAGTGTGATTCGATGAGATTAATGAGGTCCTCTTTAATATTTTAACAGTTCTTCTTTAAGTCTTAAAACAGATTTTTCAAACTAAGATATACATTTTTAAAATAAACTATATATTGATATCTTTTTAAATATATTACCAATACAATTATATTCGATTTGTTGAGTTTAAGACAGTCTATAATTTTTTAAAAAAATTGCACAAAATATATAACAAAAGAAGCATGCAGTAAAAACAAAGGGTAAAACATATTGAGATACTTGATTTAAACTTAATGAAATATTGTTACGAACTGTATAAACTTACGGGGAGACGTTATGGGCATACATGGTTTTAAAGATGTAAGGGGATTAACGGGAACTGTTGCTAGGATACAAGATTAAGTGTAAGCAATTTTTAATTTTTTTAATAAACTTCCTTCAATATATTTTTTATCCTTACTTGTGAAATATTTAAATCATTAATCAAGTTTAAATCTTGCTATGAAGTTTAACGAGGTTACACAATTTTAGTCAATTATCATTTTGATATGTTATTTTGTTACTTTGAGGTAAATATTTTTCAAGTTTGAAAAGTGAACACTTGTAGCAAAATGTGAATAAAAAAATAAATTATCTAGCTTACTAAAGTTCCTGTTTATTATTTTAACAATTCTTTTGTAAGTCTTATAAAACAGATATTTTAGACTTAAGGAACAATTGTCAAAGGAATTACATATGATATCGTTTTCAATTTTGAAGGCATATAGTTGTAGTCGATTAAACGATATATATATATGTTATATTATATATGTGTTACATTCGATTTTTTTAGGTTTTGAAAAGATTTTAAACATTGCACACACGTATATTTTAAATGAAGTAAAGAGAAAAAAAAATAAGTAAAAATTATTGACATACTTAATTTAAACAACTTACTAAAATATTGTTACGATCTAACATATTTAATTCAAAACAAATTTCGGGGAAAAAATTAATTAAAATAAAAAATATTTTTATTATTTCTTGTAGTAATTAATGAACTTACGGGCAGGCTTGTTAATACATGGCTATTAACGTTTTGGGAGATTAACGGAACTGTTGCTGAAGGGAGATTAACTGGAACTGTTGTTAGGAGGAGATTAACGGGAACTATTTTTTTGAAGGAAGATTAACGGGAACTGTTGTTGAAGGGAGATTAATTGGAACCGTTGTTGAAGGGAGAATAACGGGAACTGTTGTTGGAGGAGATAACGAGAACTGTTGTTGAAGGGAGATTAACGAGAACTGTTGTTGAAGGAGATTAACGGGAACTGCTGTTGAAGGGAGATTAACGAGAACTGTTGTTGAAGGAGATTAACGGGAACTGTTGTTAAAGGGAGATTAACGGGAACTGTTGTTGAAGGGAGGTTCTAGGCATAAAAAGGTAAACACCAATTTTGTAGTATTTCAAGATTTTTTACAATTTATGAGCAAAAATCCTATTTATTATATATTATTAAAATAAAACAAATAATTTAAAAGAAATACTCCAATTAAAAAGCATATTTCCGTTCTCCGGTCATTGGTAGACTCATTAAAAAATATTTCAACACAGGATCATATATATCATGGACATAACACAACTGGTATAAATGAAAAGTTGGATTTCTAAAAGTTAAATAATCATAGCTTTCTAGCTCAACGGAATCAACAGAACACACCAATCGTTCTCAGTTCTGCTAAACAAAATAACACGCACACAAAGAAATAATTATCCTCTAATAAAAAAATATAAAGAATAACAAAAAATTTGCATGGAAAAAATAATGACAGTAATTTTCTAAAATCATCTCTTCTTCTAAAAGCATATTAAATGCTTTAGAATATTAATAAATAAAAGCATGAAATGTCACAAACTTTAAAAAAAAGAAAGAAATATGATAACATACTAATCAGAATTTTATCAAAATATACTATTTTCTATGTATGTCCGTTCGTAACGTTACGTAATTTTAGAAGGTAGCACATTTTGAAAAAAAAATGCACCAAAAATAACTCTTTTCGAACGTCCGCATAAAATTGTACAATATGGAAATGAGATTTAATTTTTCTCTCTTTGTCTCTACATTTTCTGATTTATACTATACAGCTTTTATGCAAAAAGGACAGTTAAAAAAGTATAATAAAGTCATAAATGTTAGCTGAAATATATTTATATTGAAAACGTCCGTCATTTGTGACGGTTAATACATTAGTATTCATTTTATTTCTGATCTGATATACTATTAAACTCGTAGCTTTACTTCGTCGGAGAATATTTAATTTCCTTTCTGTAGATTATAGATTATACCATGGTGTTTATTAAACTTAGTTGTTGTTTTTTCCCCAGTTTTCAGCTTCACTTTCATTTTGAATTTAAGACCAAAAAAGGAAGAAAAAACCCCTCATGATGAAACTTTTTTTGGCAACTCGAAATTTCAGCGCATGATAATTCCTCCGTACATAATCTCAAAGGAAGAACTTTGAAACGTATATAAGTTTTACACATGATTATCTTCACTCACCCTTATTTTACATATACATTTCAATTTACCACGAGGGAATTTCATGATATAAGCAAGATAAGGAAATGAATGGCAACAGTATGTCCCGTTATTCCATGATATAAGCAAGATAAGGAAATGAATGGCAACAGTATGTCCCGTTATTCCATGATATAAACAAGATAAGGAAATGAATGGCAACATTATGTCTCGTTATTCCATGATATAAGCAAGATAAGGAAATGAATGGCAACATTATGTCTCGTTATTCCTGATCAATATCCTGCATTAAAACGGGAGCCTCGGCAGTTCAAAACACCAACATGGCATTGTTGTGCTTGTCCTGTGTTGTAACATATCAAGTGTAAGCATTGTGTTAGTTTAAGACAGTTTACGAGTGTAACTTGACCCTCTAGACCAAGGTCAGGATATTCAACACCACAGTGAAGCCTCTCCTGCTATATGGAGGAGAAAAATGGCGAACATCAGAAGCTGGGTCAAAGAAGAGCTTCAAAACTTTATAAACACATTTCTCCAAACCATTCGAATCCGCTGGCACAAAGTCACCACCAACAAGGACCTCTAGCAACGCACACAACAAGAGCCACTGGAAGAACTGATATGCCAGCGCAGATGGAGATGGGTTGACCCTCAGAAAGCCTACGTCCAGCATCACGAGACAAGCCCTCACACCCAGGGCAAGAGAAAAAGAGGTCGAGCCAAATGACCTGAAGAAGGGAACTGGGGGCAGAGTCCAATAAGAGTGGGCTCAGCTGGGGACAGTTGGAGAGACTAGCGCAGGTCTGGGCTGCCTGGAGAGCCTTTGTTTGTAGTCTATGCCCCAGATGGGACGACAGGAAATGATGATGACACTAATTAAATATTATTTATTCTTAGTTGTGGAGTATGTGATGCATTTATTGAATTTGTAATTGGTGACTTAGTTATACATTCTGAGCGAGGTCACAAAATGGTAGTCTCAAATCAGTGACACCTTTTATTCTAATAGTTTGTAGAAAGATATTTGAATTTAAAAATGTAGCGATATGTAAAGTATTTTTTTTCTATGTATAAAGAACATCATTGCTCAATTGAATCCCGTTATCTGTCATATTTTTTTTTAATTTCGATATTTTTATTGTAAATCAACTAAAACAGATTTCATAAAATACATTACAAGCTTATTTTTTAGCTATCTAAATTGTATTAATTGTTTATTTATATTTTATTTAACATCTTTCATTTATTACTTTTTTATTTTTTAAATATATTACGTTAATGAAATACTTTTACGTAAAAAACGAAAAATTGAAAGATTTAAAAGCAAATTTAAGTTTTAAACTAAAAAATCAACATTGTTTTATCTAACAAAATATTGTTTGTTTAACTGAATTCACTCACCATTTTGAGAATAGACAGATGTAACAAACACTTGTACAAGAATTGTTGTGACTATAGTCTCTAAGCTGAAATGTTTTAGTGCGAGCACTCCTATACGGCAAGACACATTGGGTAACTAAAAGATCTTTTCAAGCATTTAGAATCGTTTTGTCACAACTCTTTATCATGTACAAGGCTGCGATACATAAATAAAAATTTGTATACATATTAATTAATATTAGAAGTTTCACAACTTTGATCATATTTATGCTACTATCCAGTGGCGTAGCTAGGGTTATGTGCGCCCGGGGACATGACACAAAATCGGCGCCCTTTGTCGGACCGAAAGGTTATGGGGGCTCATTGAGCCCCTAAGAAAAATTTGAAATTTTACGGTTTATATAGTTCATTTTCGAATCTTCTGGTATTTTAATGAAATAGAATACAGACTAATAATTCTCTATACGATTGTAAAAAAATTATTTGAAAACAAAAATACTCTACTAATTATACGATTAGACATAGTCTACAAAAAATTGATTCTCCTTGATTTAATTTGACTGTCGCAAACTCGTCAATCACGTTGTCAAAATTAATATTTCAAGTGTTTCTCTTTCGATGCTAAGGAGTGCAAGATCACTGGGACTATCTTTTCCAATTGAAGCACGTAACTCAGACAAAATAAGCTTCAGTTTGCTGAAGGACCACTCACAGCTTTCTGTTGAAACAGCAATTGTTAGAAGTATTTGAAGTGAAATGCGCTTGACTCGGAAATACGTCATCTCCATATGAAACAATAAAACCAAGAACATCCAAAGGAGTTACCGATAGAACTTCAATCCGGGTACTTAACATCATTCTTCAGTCTCTGATGTCTGTGCACAAGACGTGACCAGTGACGTCAGTGTCGTATAAATTAGCAAAATCTAACCAATTTTAACGAAGTGTATCGACTTTTGTCTCAGCAAAAAGAGTTTTGACGTCTTTTAAAAATCCAAATTTGTTGTTTAGATTTTTTTAGACGTATAAACCGTGTTGATATCTCCTGTTGGAGTCTATCAATTACGCTGTTCATATTACGTGCAATTCTTCTACTGCAGAAAGTCCTGCATCTCTTGTTAATTCTCAAGGCATCCTCCGATGTCGTCTAATCCTTCTGTCAACCTCGATTCCCAGAAAGTTGTGATTCTTCCTTTCCATTATCTACCGCAACCTGGCTCAAATTATCACGAATGTTGACAATTTCTTGCTCAAGCGATTCAAGATCAGATGCTGCTTCCTTGAAATTCACAATAGGATTCTGCAACCGTTTCTGCCAGCAAAGTTTCTGAAAACTTCTGGTGTCAGGCGTCATATTTGTTATATTTTGATATTTTTTCCAACAGCTCTACCAGTTCATCTAGTGAAATCTAGTCCTTCATAACTTGCTTTAACAGCTTCTGATCGTGCACTCCAACGTGTTTCAGACTTCCTCTTCATTGTGATTGGCACAACTGTTTTTAATTCTTCCCAAACGAGTTGTTGAACGAGAGAAAACAAAAAATTATACTTTCAACTGTTCCAAAAACGTGATAACAACTGGATCCTGTTTAGCTGAGTGTACTCTTGGCAATTTTAAGCTGTGGTTATCACAGTTGATGAAAAATGCTCTGTGATTACGGCACATATTCGGTGTTGAAGGCCGGATATATGCCCAGTCATTACAGCAGCATTGTCATAACATTGTGACCGATTGTCGGCTAGAGGTATGTTATTAGATTCTAGTTTCTCCACGATAACTCTTTCAATGCTTGCTGCGTCTTTGGAATGTATCTGTATTAAACCTAAAAATGATTCTTTGATGGTTTATTTTTTAGTTTGAAAATCAACATCCACAAATCTGATGACTTGAGAAAGCTATTCCCGGTGTCTTAGATCGGGTGTTGAGTCAAGTAAGATACCGTAGTACTTGTTTTTTCTGATTTCACTTAACAGCTGATTCCTTACAGTCGGTGAAAGTAGGTGGATAAATTCATTTTGGATTTCCTGTATAAATAAGATACTGAACCTGGATTTTCTCGGGAATCTTGTAAGTGCTTTTCTAACAGTGGATCATGCTGATCAAGTTTGATCACAGAGAGACAGGAAAGAGAGGCGGTGTCTAATGTTTCATATAAAAGGAATCCAACTTGCTTTGACATACCCACACAATCCCTTGAGAGCCAGTGGTTCTCAACCTTTTGAGATTCAAGGACCACTTGAAAAATGTGTCTTAGCTACGGACCGCTACTAAAAATTGTGCTACTGCCGAGCTGGAAAGTTATATATAATTACTAGGGGCAAGTACCCGGCTTCTCCCGGGTTTAAAATAAGGTTTTCTGTAGAAGCGTACACAACTAACTGTTTACTTGCATGCTATAAAATGGTACATTTAACAGTGTATGTGCTGCATGGCTTAATTTCAAGGATGTCACCATCCTCATCTTTCACAATAACAGTTTTGAGATCTTCAAATGAAATAGGTCCCCGAATATGGTGCAGCAGGAGGCGCATGTGAAATGCTTCTCTGTTGTGAGGATGCACAGTGTACACTCTTCCCAAGGCATTGTCTGTCACATATCCCGGGAAGTCTGCAAGAGGTATACCTTTTTTCGGATTTGCCAGACCTTTTGACTGGCATCCCAGCGAAAATGTCTAGGCACTTCAGAATACAGCAATGTTTTTGCAAGAGGATCTGTTTTGCAGAGATCAAAAAACGCTGTTAATGTAGTCTTTGTTGGAGTGTCTGTCAAATGTGCTGTTGGCTGTCCTGGTTTATAGTATACTCCTTGGCCTCCTTCAAGATGTACTGCCAAGTGAACAACTGTTGGATACCTTTGATGGATGGGAAAGTTAAGCAGGCGCCACACTGCCTCACTGCTACTAATGTATCGTCCTTGTTGATAATTAATTGGTAACCCCATCAAGCCTGTTCGGCATTTCATTTGCAACAGTAAACATGGCTGCATCACTTCCCTTGGTAACATAATTGCAAATCTACTTGATGCTTGTGTTTCTATGACGTACATAGGTCATTCCATCCTGTGCATATTCATGCATGTAACGGGGCCCTCCACTGAAGGATGAAGGCAGCACCACTAATTTGCCAAGATTTTCAGAAGTCACATTGTTGTCATTCCTTACTGCCTCTAATAGTACACCATAGTCCTCAGCTCTAAGTTTTGTTTGGTTGAGTCTGATGAAACGCAATCTCTCATTCTCAACCTTAGCATACATATCCACTATGTATTGCTGGAAAAGGCGCGGGCATCTGAGGAGTGTATTAAATTCGTTGACTCTTTGCATCATGCGATATGCATAGTAGTCATTGCTTGTGGCCTTGTTTACATCTTTTATGTTCAAATCATAGCCATCTTCTCCTCTAACAAATAGCAGAGGATACTGAAGTGGATCATATGACCTGTGAGTGTCTTGAATCCTTTGAAGTGGCATTTGTGAGCAACTTCTTGAATGCAGCACAATGTCTCTACGATCACCTAGCTCTCCAGCAATCATGATGCCACTTCACTAACAGATGGTGCATTGAATCTGCCTTTGTGTTCCTTTAATGGTGCTTTGCCGGAAATTTTGATTTTGTAGTCCACTTGAGTGTTATCCATAATCTCAGCAGCCATTTTAAATGACCTCACATAGCTGTTATGCTGATGCAGCATTCTTTGCAGTTTGAGGACAATGTTTCTGTCAACAGGACTGTCAAGCAAATCCAGTCGTCTTTGCACTTGCTCATCTTCTCCCAAGAAGTAAATCTGGAGATATTTGCTGTCTACAGCATTGACTGGATGAAGAGGTCCAGCATGGTGGTACACTTGGCCTTGGACCTTGAATGTTGGTGTCCACCCGTTATTCACGACAACATTAGACTTGAAGGAAGTCACGGCAAACATATTATTGAATAGTCTAATAAGTTTCACAAAGTCCTTTGATTGTGCAGTTTCACCATTCAACAGAATGCACAATGGTTCTGGTGGCTTTAGAATTGGGGGCAGTTTGACTTTACCACTGGAACAGCACATGCCTGGAGTTTCTTTGCTCAGCTGTTTCAGCTCTTTGTTGGAGTGTCTGTCAAATGTGCTGTTGGCTGTCCTGGTTTATAGTATACTCCTTGGCCTCCTTCAAGATGTACTGCCAAGTGAACAACTGTTGGATACCTTTGATGGATGGGAAAGTTAAGCAGGCGCCACACTGCCTCACTGCTACTAATGTATCGTCCTTGTTGATAATTAATTGGTAACCCCATCAAGCCTGTTCGGCATTTCATTTGCAACAGTAAACATGGCTGCATCACTTCCCTTGGTAACATAATTGCAAATCTACTTGATGCTTGTGTTTCTATGACGTACATAGGTCATTCCATCCTGTGCATATTCATGCATGTAACGGGGCCCTCCACTGAAGGATGAAGGCAGCACCACTAATTTGCCAAGATTTTCAGAAGTCACATTGTTGTCATTCCTTACTGCCTCTAATAGTACACCATAGTCCTCAGCTCTAAGTTTTGTTTGGTTGAGTCTGATGAAACGCAATCTCTCATTCTCAACCTTAGCATACATATCCACTATGTATTGCTGGAAAAGGCGCGGGCATCTGAGGAGTGTATTAAATTCGTTGACTCTTTGCATCATGCGATATGCATAGTAGTCATTGCTTGTGGCCTTGTTTACATCTTTTATGTTCAAATCATAGCCATCTTCTCCTCTAACAAATAGCAGAGGATACTGAAGTGGATCATATGACCTGTGAGTGTCTTGAATCCTTTGAAGTGGCATTTGTGAGCAACTTCTTGAATGCAGCACAATGTCTCTACGATCACCTAGCTCTCCAGCAATCATGATGCCACTTCACTAACAGATGGTGCATTGAATCTGCCTTTGTGTTCCTTTAATGGTGTTTTGCCGGAAATTTTGATTTTGTAGTAAACTTGAGTGTTATCCATAATCTCAGCAGCCATTTTAAATGACCTCACATAGCTGTTATGCTGATGCAGCATTCTTTGCAGTTTGAGGACAATGTTTCTGTCAACAGGACTGTCAAGCAAATCCAGTCGTCTTTGCACTTGCTCATCTTCTCCCAAGAAGTAAATCTGGAGATATTTGCTGTCTACAGCATTGACTGGATGAAGAGGTCCAGCATGGTGGTACACTTGGCCTTGGACCTTGAATGTTGGTGTCCACCCGTTATTCACGACAACATTAGACTTGAAGGAAGTCACGGCAAACATATTATTGAATAGTCTAATAAGTTTCACAAAGTCCTTTGATTGTGCAGTTTCACCATTCAACAGAATGCACAATGGTTCTGGTGGCTTTAGAATTGGGGGCAGTTTGACTTTACCACTGGAACAGCACATGCCTGGAGTTTCTTTGCTCAGCTGTTTCAGCTGCTCTGGGAACTCTGTGGCGGACCTGATCTGCCTGGATTTTATATATTTTTTTTCCGTATGTTATCATTGCGGGAGAGTACTCAACAACTTCACAAAGTTTCATGCTCCTATTTACACGGGAAGTTGGATATTTAATGATTAGTCTGTTTTATATAGCTCATATTAGGAAAATACCTACATTTTGGCCCAAGGCCCCCTAGTGAGTAATAATTTTATATATTTTTTTCGCATGTTACCATCGCGCGAGGGTACTCAAAATCTTCCAAAAGTTTCATTCTTCTACTTACATGGTAATTTGGAGAATTATTGATGAGTCAGTTTGATATATGAAAAAAAACTACATTCAGGCCTCTGACCACCCAGTGAGTGATAATTTTTATTAATGTTTCGCCAGTTACCATTTTGGGAGGGTATATAACAACTTCACAAAGTTTCATGCTTCTACCTACACAGGAAATAGGAGATTTAATGATGAGCCTGATTTATATAGCTCATTTCAGAAAAAACTACGTTTGGGCCCCCGCCCACCCCCCTACCCAGTTAGTGATAACTTTATACTTTTTTTGACTGTTACCATTGCGGGAGGGTACTCAACGACTTTCCAAATTTTCATGCTTCTACCTACTCGGGAATATGAGGAATTGGTGTTGATTCAGTTTTATATAGCCCATATAAGGAAAAACCGGTTTTGGGGCACCCGGCTACCCATGAGTGGAAATGTTTACATTATTTTTCACCAATTATCGTCATAATAGTGTATTTGGCAAGTTCCCAAAAGTTTCATGCTTCTACCCTCACGGGAGGTTGGAGAATTAGTTTTGAGTCAGTTTTAAATATACGGAAAAAAAATACATTTTGGCCCCACCCCCAGTAAGTGATAATTTATATAATTCATTTTTCTGTTGTATGGGGTTTATTTGTTTTAAAGAAACATTTCGAAACGCAATGTTTGAGCTTAAAATGTGCCCTGCTGGTTTCGTTTAAGTTATGCAAAAAGTATAAACACAGTTGCTTAGCTACAGTGTTTATGCCACCCAGGGATGGACGATATTATTGACTCCTACCCTCGCCGATAAAAGGAAAAAGCTTGATCGGACGACTGGATAAAATACATATAGAATATACAAAAAAGAAACAGTGCAAAGTAAAAAAATATGTAATTTGCAAACAAATTTTATAAAAATATATACGTAATCTTGTTAGAGGCGCAACATTAACAGACATAAAAATAAACCATTTCATAACATTTAGTTCACAACAAAAAACACACACACTCACTGATTCACACATGTGCACACAAATACTTAAACGCATACCCACAGCGGTATATTAACAATTAAAAATATAAATTAAAATAATAACTGCTCTTTTCACTTTGTTTCCTATTTACAAATTAATATGAACTATAACTATGACGTCACATCACATTATTTTATGGCAATAAACGCCATCTTGTTAATCTCGACACCAAAATGTTTAATATTTTACGTCTTAATTTTCAATAATTTTTATTTTATATAGCTCATATAGGGAAAAACTACATTTTGGGCCCCCAGCCCCCAGTATCTTATATATATGGAACGAAACCTGTTTAATAACCTTTCCGGTATAATTTTGTGTACGTGTACCAAATTTCACGTTATTTGGTTGTCTGGATCTTGAGTTATAAGGGAACAGACAGACGACGGACAGACAACAAATGCGTCTTATATATATAGAGATAGAATATAATAATCTTAAAATAATAATCGGAAAAACCTGATTTGATAGGCTCACAAAGAGAAATTATTTAAGAATATCACTTATATGTCGTAAATTGACAACTTTTAGGCGGTCACGGGATCCATCCCCCGGTGTTGTGTGACATATTTTTAAATTTGTATTTTTATTCTTTTGCTCTCAATTTTACGATACCGGCAAACAGTTATTTCTTCGTGTTCGGTTTTTTCATATACAATCTATTTTGCTGAATAGTTACAAGATACAGTCTTAAATTAGCT
Source organism: Ampullaceana balthica (assembly GCA_944989445.1). Taxonomy (NCBI): domain Eukaryota; kingdom Metazoa; phylum Mollusca; class Gastropoda; family Lymnaeidae; genus Ampullaceana; species Ampullaceana balthica. The sequence goes on along the minus strand of CALYLW010002779.1, from coordinate 9,824 downwards.
GCTAGCAATCATTTTATCTAAAGGTACACTGTCTGGATAGGGCCCCAGTTTGAATTGCAGCCAGGGGCCCCGTGCAGTCTTAATCCGCCCCTGGCGATAGCAAATGTAAAGACATTGTTATCAAAAATATATTTTAAAAAAATTTGAACAATTCAATCCAGTTAAAAAGCTGGAACGCCTTCTTGATCTTCTGCTGAGTGCTCTTATAATCTTAGATAATGCAAACTGTGGTTTACTATTATATAATAATGCAAGCATTTATGAATGACACTTATTATGGATTCAAAGCTAGATTTAGAGAAACAGTTTAGCGAGCTGGAAGCTCACATTAAGAGGTTAGTTCATATAAAGTAGCGAGATCTATTCAGGTGCAATAAATTATTAGCCATTGTTCTATCAGTCTACAGGTTTTTTACCACGGCCTTATTTAGAAAAAATTCAAAACGCATGAAGGATAAAATTCTAATGTATCTAGGACTATCAGCAATAAGGTAGTCAGCGAGAAATGGCGAGAAATTACTGATGTTACAAGAAAGGGAATTTCAACCACATGCGTCTTTTCTCTAAGCAAAATTAAAAAGCTAGACCATTGCATTTAACGACAGCGCTAAATTATGTGATTTGGAAAGATTTACCAGAATAAGGGATAGTGTCAATATACTACACTGTCATTATGCACGCGATACATCTATATTATATGTATAAAAATGTAAGTATGTATGTATGTATGTATGTATGTATGTATGTATGTATGTATGTATGTATGTATGTATGTATGTATGTATGTATGTATGTATGTATGTATGTATGTATGTATGTATGTATGTATGTATGTATGTATGTATGTATGTATGTATGTATGTATGTATGTATGTATGTATGTAAGTATGTATGTATGTATGTATGTATATATGTATGCCAAAAAAGTCCAAAGGTTCAAAAGTGGAGAAATTATCCAAGACCAGGCAGGACAGCTAAAACGGTGGTTTGAGCATTATCTGGAACTGTACTCAACAGTAACCACAGTCTCCAGCACCGCTCTAGATGACAGCCCCGATATGCCACTCATGGAAGAACTTGATGTCATGGCCACACAGGAAGAGCTGAGCAAAGCAATTGACAGCCGAGCTTGTGGAAAAGCCCCTGGGAATGATGGCATACCAACAGAAGCTCTGAAGAGTGTCAAGACAGCTTTACTACAACCATTGCACGAGCTTCCTTCCCTCTGCTGGGAACAGGGCTACAGCCCCAAAGACCTAAAGGGTGAAATATAGTGACACTATATAAAAACAAGGGTGATAGAAGTGACTGCAATAACTATCGCGGCATCTCACTCCTTAGTATTGTAGGAAATAGGCCTTCGCCCGTGTCATACTAACATGTTTACAGAGTCTAGCATCCCATGTCTATCCAGAATCTCAGTGCGGTTTCCGGGCTGGTCGGTCTAACATAGACATGGTGCAGCTGCAGGAAAAATGCAGAGAGCAACAGATGCCACTATACATTGCCTTTGTGGAACATATGAACGCCTTTGATTTCGTCAGTCGCAGCGGGCTATTCATAATCCTGGTAAAAATCGGCTGTCCCCCACACCTACTCGCGATCATCAGACAGTTCCATGAAAATATGCAGGGTACAGTGCAGTTCGATTGAGCTACGTCAGAAGCCTTTTTATTCAGCAGCGGAGTTAAACAAGGTTGTGTACTTGCATCAACACTGTTCGCAATATTCTTCTCTGTACTGCTTCGATACACATTCAAGGATAGAAGTGATGGAATCTGGTTGCACACTAGAGCTGATGGAGGACTTTTCAACACTGCCCGCCTCCGAGCCAAGACCAAAACGACAGATATCCTAATTCGTGAGCTACTCTTTGCGGATGATGCGGCATTAACAGCACACACAGAAACTGGTTTGCAAAAACTCGTGTCAAGCTTCTCCAATGCCTGCAAAGAATTTGGTCTGCAAATCAGCTTGAAAAAGACAATAATCATTGCCCAAGACACACAACCTCCTCCTACCATTAATATCGACAATGAAAACTTGGAGGTTGTGGACAGCATCACCTACTTGGGTTCCATTGAAGAGGAAATAAACAGTAGAATTGGCAAGGCAGCTGTCACAATGGCTAAATTAAGCAAATGGGTCTGGCAAAACACCAAGTTAACAGACAAAACCAAACTGTGTGCCTATAGAGCCTTCGTCATAAGTACATTGCTATACGGGAGCGAGACATGGACCACTTATACATCCCAAGAGCGCAAGCTTAATAGCTTCCACTTGAGATGCCTGCGACGCATCCTAGGCATTAAATGGCAAGACAAAGTGCCTAATACAGAGGTCCTAATGCGTGCCAATACCTAAAGCTTGTTCTCAATCTTTAGTGAAAGACGCCTGAGATGGCTAGGACACGTTAAAAGAATGAGCCCTGAGCGCATCCCCAAGGACCTCATATATGGAGAACTGGCATCGGGAAAGAGGAAGACATGTCGCCCACGTCTGCGATTTAAAGATGTCTGCCAAAGGAACATGAAAGCAGCCAGAATACGAACAAGCGACTGGGAGTGTAAGGCAGAAGACCGATCCACGTGGCGCACAGTTGTCAAAGAGGGCGTCATAGTAGCCGAGGAGCGGAGGATGGAGGAGGCTACAGAAAAAATAGCTAGGAGAAAGGCCAAAACATTTGGAAGCACAGAACTCGTGTGTAAAAGCTGTGGTAAAGACTGTCACTCAAGGATAGGACAGCACAGCCACTCGAGGAAATGCAACCAAACTCAACAGTGATGCACCATCGTCTCGCGAGACGGAAGGATGCCGATTAAGATTATTATATATGTATGCATGTCCTTTATAGCTTTATAAACCATTCATCCGATCGCCATGAAACTTTTGGAGACTTTTAGTACACTCCTGGGATGGTCACTGGCTACTTTTTTTTCAAACTTTAACACTCATGGGGCGCCGGGGGCCCATAATATTTTTTTCTTATATGAGCTATCTAAAAATTTGTTTAAGCATGAGCTAATAGGTAAATTCGTGGATCTTAACCAAACTTTGTATATAACAACTTGGTAGCCAATATTGAAATATTATAGGGCACTAATTTCCTGAAGTCGATTTCTTCAGGACTGGGGGCCAAAAATGTCTCTTTTCATAAACGTTTAATATTTTATTCCCCATTCAATTATTAAAGATCTAGATAAATATAGACAAATAAATCTACTATGAAATTGATTGAAATAAACAGGTGTTTTGAACATGACATCTTGCACTAAATGGGCCCTTAATGTCGTTTTTTGCTTATGTGAGCTATAGAAAAGTTATTTTATGCGTTAGCTACTGACTAAATGAATGGATCTTAACCATACTTTGTTTATAAAAAACTTGGTATTCCATATTAAAATAACAAAGGGCACTGCACTTGCCATGTTCAATTGTTCATGGCCGGGGGCCCCAAATGTCTTTTTTCGTATATGTTTGAGATATTATTTCCAATTCTATTTTTAACGATCTTGAGAAATATACCCATGATGAGACTGAATTAAAATAAACAGCAGTTTGAAATTTACATCTTACATCGAAAGGGCGGGGGCCCGTAATTTCTTTTTTTTTGTGTGTGTGTATACTCTAAGATATTATTTCCCACTCAGTTTTTGACGATCTTGAGAAATATATCCATGACGAAACTGAATTTTAAATGAACAGGTTTTCAAAATGTACGTCTTAAATTGAATGGGCCCCGGGGGCCCCTTATTGTATTTTTCCTTATATCTATATATATAAAAATTAGTTTAAGTGTTAGATAATGAGAAAATAACTGGATTTTGACCAAACTCGGTATATAAAAACTTAAGTGCCTATATTAAATTACTAAACTAAACACATATTCGGTAGGCCTGAGACTATAATCTCTTAAGGCCTTGGCTAGTACATGGGCAATCTGCTCCATCTGTTGAGCATTGCCATACAACATTGTCTTTACATGGGACTCTTCCACCTCCCTCACCTCCCCGGCTATATCTAGCGCCGGGCAAGACGTCACCAGGTGTACGACCGTCTCAGAGGCTTGGCTGCAATGACGGCAGTTCGAGTCCCTGTTGTGGTCTAGCCTGTGAAAGTATGAGTTGGTTGGGCAGTGTTCTGTTCTCATCTGAGTCACTAAACTCTGGTGTTTGCGACTCAGGTTCCACCACTGGTCTGAACGGCTTGGCCTGGGCATGTTAGCGAAAACCCCCTGGCTGTCGTGTTGTCAGCCCACTCCTGGTACCACTTATTCCGGAAGTGGCCCTTTACCCAGGTTTTAGCCCCAAGATAAGTGACTGGGGCCTCTGGTTGGGGCAGGGCCGCTCCTGTTTTGGCCAGAGAGTCTGCCTTTTCATTGCCGTTAACATTCACGTGGCTTGGAATCCACTGCACTGTTACCTTACCTCCAAGTCTTTCGAGCCTACCCACGTCCTCCAAGATGGCGTCAACCAAGTGGGTACTACGCTTCTCACTAGCCAGGACTTCGAGGGCTGATCTCAAGTCACAAAACAGTACCGTGTCGAAACCGAAAATTTCCGACCCCTGCAGTGTCCGGTGCACACTTTCCAGGGCCCTGTGTATAGCCTCAAGCTCCGCATCGTAATTCGATGCCATAGTCCCACAGGGACCTGAAATTTCTTCTTTTGGTGGCCCTCCTATTGGGTATAAGATGAGCACACCATATCCTGCAATTCCTTCACTTGAACTGGCAGACCCATCCGTGAACACTTTCACTTGGGTTCCCGCGAACCCTTCTATCGTCTCAAGGGCAGCCGCTTTCTGTACATGTTCAGGGCTGCGTTTCGTCACTGGCGTGTCAGTCAAAGACAAACGTATTTCGGGACGTGTGCATTCCGCATAGGGTGGTTTGAGTGGGACACTTATAATTTGTCTTCTATTTCGTGGGGGTTTGACGTTCCCATCAAGTTCTGTTACTTGGTGCATAAATGAGGAACGTTTCAAACACCCACGTCCGCCCCAGTTGTTCTGCATTGGGTAGCAGGGCTCCCTAGTGTCTAGCCTGCGGTACCTCTCTGCAGTTGTTATGATTGCCTTGTTCCTACGTATATCGAGCGGCTCTACGTTTGCAAAGACTTCCACAGCAGCTGTGGGTGTCATTCTGTATTCGCCACAGATAAATCTTAAAGCCTGGTTCCGCATTCGACCCAGTTTTTCCAATGCCGTTTTGCTGACAAAGGCTTGGACGGGCATGCTGTAGTCCATTATCGACCTTACACTGCCCAGAAAGAGAGCTCTGAGAGTGCTTGCTCCAGCGCCCCAGTTTGTGCATGCAAGCTTTTTCACCAGGTTGAGCTTGGCGGTAGCCTGGGAGTACAGGTCTTGTACAAAATTATGCATTTGCACCTTTTGATCCAGTTTGACTCCCAGGTATACCGGTTGTTTGTCCCATTTGAGCGCTACATCGTTTATTTTAAGCACTATCTCCTGTTTGAGAATGGTTCTGCCATTAGTGAAAAGCGAATAGACCGTCTTCTCGGTGTTAATTTCCATCTACCACCTCTGCATGTACCTACTGATATACGAAAGATCTCGCTGTAGTAGCTGTTGCAGTCGGTTGGCATCTTTACCGGTGCTCCAGATGACCAAATCATCTGCATACATAGCCGCACTGGATTGCAACATTCCAGGGAGGTCGTTGATGAAAGCCAAGAACAGTGTGCAACTGAGTGCTGACCCTTGAGGTAGTCCCTGCTGCAGCGTTCTCTTACTAGAGGTTTCACTGCCATAAGTTGTTTGGATCGTCCGGTTTGTAAGAAAACCTTGGATCCATCTGTACATGTTGGCAGTTACGCCCAGGGCTTGTAATTTCAACAACAGACCGGACCTCCAGACCCTATCGTAAGCCTGTCGGAGGTCGAAGAAAATTGCCATAGTATGCATTTTTTTCTGGAGCCCGTCTGTTATGAACTGCAGAAGACGGAACACTTGATCAATCGGCTGCTTTCCCTTTCGGAAACCAGCCTGATTGATATTCAGACTATTCGTACTTTCCAAGTACCAATAGAGTCTGGCATTTACCATTCTCTCAGCTACCTTCCCAAATATGATCTTAGGGAGATCGGACGGTAGCAGTTTAGGAGTCCTTGATGTTTACCTTCTTTAGGAATTGGAACGATGTTAGCGCTCAGCCAAGCTCCAGGCAGGGCACCCGTGGCCCACGTCCTGTTTATGATATTCAATAGCGAGGACATTGCTATCGTGCCAATGGTTTTTAATCATCTCGTTATTTACTTTGTCCATATTAAATTACTATAGGGCACTGAACATCTTATGTCCATTTCCTCGGGGCTGGGGGCCCAAAATGTGTTTTACTAAACTTTTAATGTTGTATTCCCCATTCAAATATAACCGATATTGAGAAATATAGATAAATATATGTATATATTTGTTATGAAATTGATTGAAATGAACAGATTTTCTAACTTCATATGTTAAACTGATGGGCCTGGTGACCCTTAATGAAATTTCTTTTTATATAAATGTATTCCTTTATACTGAAATCGTTGCAACGCACGGCTGGTCTGCTAGTATGAAATACATGAAAAAAAGGGTAAGAGACCAATGTGACCAGAGGCAGTCTTGTTACTGACATGAGAAAATGGCGTGCAACATATCCAGTGGCGTAGCGAGAGGGAGGCAAGGGGGGCAAATGCCCCAGGTGGCACTTTGTTAGTGGCGGCAAATTCATCGTCTTTAATTAGCTCCTAAGAATATTTTTTTGAAGTGGAAAATGTTATCAAAATCAAATAAAAACCAGTAAGAATTTGATAAAAGGAATAATTGATAACGAACTATCCTAAAATATGTAAACGTTTCTACAGGAAAAATATCAATTTCCATAATGGATATAAATTATTCTAATATTTATGCTATTGAAATGAAAATCTTCCAGGCCTAAGTAGTAAGAAGACGTGAAACTGAGCTACTGGTAACTGAAATGTTTTTTCAAATTTGACACCGGCTCCTGTTGTAAAAACGAAAATTACTGTACTCAAACAATTTCAAATATGAGCCGATCGAATGACAGGGAGGAGGGCATTTTGTTGGGGCGGGAAATTCCTCATTGTTCATTAGCTTATGGAAATTAAAAACGTTAAAAAAGAAAAGAAAAGAAAATCTTAGGTAAAAATAAAATAAAATTTAAAAATGAAGAAACTATATTAAAATACGTAAACGTTTTTAATACCAAAACTTCAAACTGCATAATGAATCTTGAGTTTGCTGATACTAATGTAACTGAACTTTTAAAAAAAACAGTTGCTTGAGTAGTAGCCTATAATAACACAATACTGATGTGCTGGTTAATATAACTGCTTCATGTGTGTCAGCCACTCATCTTGTGGAAGCGAAAATTGCTGTATCCGTTTAATTCCAATAACAACCAAAACAATGTCAACAACATTCATGGACATAATTGATATAAATAAATTGCCAAACATACAGATTTGCGAGATTGAGAGTGTCCACCATATTAACATTAACTTCTCCAAATGAGAAACGGTCCTCACACCAAAAAAGAGATTAAACTGATATCGCGAAAAGACTTTAGCGCGTGTAAGTTAATGTTAAAAAATGTTGCCCTTTTAAATGGATTATTTTCTATATCATAAACAAGATAATGAACAAACATTTTTATCTAAAGGAATTAACAACTGGCCTAAACTAATTCAATAAAATAAATGTACTTGTGAACAAGTGCTCAACATTATCAAAGAATTTGCCAATAGATGAATAGAAGTAATGAGAAATCGGATAAAAAGAGTTGATTAATAAAAAAGAACAACAAAGCTTTGTTATAAAAGAAAACAAAAAAAAGTGTCAAAAAGTTCTTGTTAGAATGTTTGAAATTATTATTGCCAATAATTTGCTCTGTCGTTTTGTGAGGCAGACGAAACGCTAAAGGCACGAACAGACGCACGAACGTTGTTAGTTACAATGAAATCTTTGTTTTCATTTATTAAATTCATTATTCTTATTCATTATTTTCAAAATTATTTTTAAATTGACATTTGAAAACTTGTATTATCTGGAAAAATTTTCCTTTATAAAGCTTGTGATGCCCGAAATTATTTACAAATTATAGTGCTGAAAATCCTTTGCAGAAGCTACTAACAGAGACTCTAATGGAATACTTAAAGGATGGTTTGGCATTTGCTAACATTTAATGTGAAGACCTCAGCAAACTTCAATTTAAATAAAGAAAGGAAAGCGCCTCTATTTATTTGTAACAAACATGTACAGGGGCCGTCCATGACGTCACGCACCTAAAGAGGGGAGGGGGTCACACATTTGTTATGTGTGTATTTTCAAATAGGAAATACGGTTTTGGGGGGGGGGCTGACAAAGCATTATGACGTCATATTTGAGGGCGGGGCTAACTTTTCGTGACTACGTGTAAGGAAGGGGGGGGGGAAATTGGCCAAAATTGCGGAACGTCATTTATGGATGGCCCCAATGCGTCATTAACTTCTAATAAAAAATATTTTTTTCTATCATTAACATACTTTTTCGGTGGGGGGGGGGCGGCAAACCTTGGCTCTGCCACCCGGGCGGCACTTACCCACGCTACGCCACTGAGCATATCATACACTAAATAAAAGATTTAACTTTCTTCTGGACATAACTCTGCACTTGTTAATCCATTAGTCATTAATTCCAAGACTCTCATTGACATACAATTATAATTATCAGAGACATTTACTTTAAAGTTTCTTTTGATTTAACGAATGTTTGGTGGCAATAAAACTCTCGCTGAAATTACTAGAGAACAATAAGAAGATAATAGGCTGGTGATACATTTTCCTATTGTAAATATTGATTTCCGTATCGAACTTTTATAGTTCTGAAAACAAAGTTAGTTTTCCAATTCCAAAGGTGATGAAAATGTTTTTTTCTTTCAAGGATGGGGAGCCATGTCTAGTATCCGTAACATTACTCTGTAAAAAAAAACCTTATAAAAATCGACGACGAAACAACCACCTCATATGTAACTTTAAGAATATAAAAAGGCAGAAAAGTTGACATAATGCACATGGACAGTCGGAGCTCGCTAATTCGAAATCAAAGGAATCCAAAAACAAAAACAAAAAACAAATCGAATTACAGAGTTTTCGAGTTAAGAAAAATGGAGTAATATGCGCAGATTAATGAAGGACAATGTTGATATTGAGAGGGGGGACAGCTATCTCGGCGAGAAGGCTTGACAGGAAAGAGAGGCGGTGTCTGATGTTTCATATGAAAGGAATCCAACTAGGCTTTGACATAACGACACCACTGAGAAAGCCCCCCCTCACACACACACTTTACTCCCTCCACAGTGGAATGGGGGAGTAAGATTTTCCTTTTTTAAAAGTGTCACAGCATGCAGTAAAGGGACGTGGAGTAGATATACTTCTTCCAGCCACTCCTTTTTCTTGTCTATGTCATTATTGGTCTCAAAATAGACGTTTGCGTGGCTCTACGGTATACGTGTTCTGAAATGTCGCCCCAGAATCATAACACAAAGGCCTTGGAAAATTCGACTAAGGAAGATTGGAATCCACAATATCTTCGAATTAAGGAGATCTAAAATATATTAGTCTTATGAAATTCGGCCGGGACTTAACAATTAATTCAATATAGGGAGGTTTTTGATTTTGGGAAGGTTGAATTTGCTAGGTCAGACTGTAAATTATAGCTCAAATACTCATCTTGCATGGTTAGAGTTACAATTTTTTTTTATATGTATCCTCAGTTTCTGCTCCTTTTTGTCCTGGTTTAACTATCATTTTATGGTTTCA
>CALYLW010002778.1:0-30386 GCA_944989445.1 Ampullaceana balthica | reverse complement strand
ATATCAATTATCATGTCCCTAGTCTCACCTCTTACACTGTAACATGCGTCTAATATCAATTATCATGTCCCTAGTCTCAACTCTTACACTGTAACATGCGTCTAATATCAATTATTATGTACCTAGTCTCACCTCTTACACTGTACCATGCGTCTAGTGTCATGTCCCTAGTCAAACCTGTTACACTGGGACATGCATCTAGTGTCATGTCCCTAGTATAAACCTGTTACACTGTTCCATGCATCTAGTGCATCATCGTTCGTTCGTCGTCGGGAGGAAAAACAAAAGTAAAAAATGACTCACTTCCCGTGATGCAATCGAGCTCAAATGTTGCACATAGACTCGCGTCACCTAACAATGTATCGTATCTAAATTGCAGATCTATCGAACGTACCGTAATTAAATTAATGCATTTTTATTTTATCTCAATATAACATATGCACTTCAAATTCAGGTTTTGTTATTGTTTTTCGTTCACGTGCCAGTTAATTTCACGCGTTGACGCCACCCGTCGATGTCCACACCCCCTCCCATCCATTCCCCGGTTTTAAAGCCAGGGGATATCACTCGGTGTCAGTCTGTAAATGTTTTTCGTGTTTGAGCATAATCAATACTTTTAGTTAGGTCTCCTATATAAGGGATTTATAGTCAAAAACTTTGTTCTTACGGGGTTGTTTTATTATCATTCACTACCAACAAAGCCCGTCTACCGGCGGCTGAACTGTGAAGTTGATGGAAGGACATCACTACATTACCCACACCACGGTCTGTCAAGAGACCCTACCTCCCCCCCTCCGCTATCTGTCAAGAGACCCTACCTCCCACCACCGCGGTCTGTCAAGAGACTCTTCGCCACCCCCCCCTCCCCAACAAAGCGGTCTGTTGCGAACCCTTACATCAACTCCACCACAGTTTGTTGAGAGACCCGCTGTCGCGACCGCCAATACATGTGTAGCACGTCACAAATACTATCTTCTATCTCTCTCTCTCTCTCTCTATATATATATATATATATATATATATATATATATATATTATATATATATATATATATATATAATTCTCTTCATTTGACCATGTATGTTTTAAGTCTCCCTCATTCTAATGCAGAATGTGAAAGAATATTTTCAATTGTCACAGACATAAGAGCTAATAAAAGAAAAAGTATGAGAACTAAAACGCTTAATTCTTGTGTAGTTGTTAGATCAGCAATGAGAGCTAAAAGACGTATTTTGTTAGTTGTTAGATCAGCAATGAGAGCTAAAAGACTGATGTGTTATAATTAAGTTGTTACAGAAAAAACATTTTTAGTTACATAACCACGGTATCTATGATTTAAAAAAAAACAAAAAAAAACAAAAAAACAAGAGAATAACTCTCATAATGTGAACAGTGTTAATAATACTTATACGTGTAGCAGCGATTCAGACTTTGAGGATGAATCAAGCGGTGATTAAGGCCCTGAGGCTGAATGATAAACTTTTTTTATATAAATGCATTACTTTTAAAATAATGTACTTAATTAGTTTTGAGACCGAATCATCATAAAATGTTTGTTACATATAAATCACCAAGTCAGTAATACTGTGTAAATGTATAACTTTTAAGAAAATGTAATCTTAATTGTTTTTTTTAATATAATGACTGAATCAAAGTGGCAGAATCAAACACTGGTGATATAGTCAAATTGGGACTGAATTAGACTTTATAATATATTAAATATAAAATATTAAAGATCTCGTCTTTTCAATAATTCATGACTCTATGAAATTTATGTAACTACTAGTAACAAAGCCGCCCAAGGACGGGAATAAGTGTAGGGTGACCTGTGAAGTTCATGGACGCTATGTTTTGGTAGTTGTTATGCTGAAGCGTTTGCAGGACATTGTCGTCGCAGGGCAAGGGATGCGGACAACAACAACAACAAAAACAACAACAGCAACAACAACAACACAAACAACAACAACAGCAACAAAAACAAAACAACAACAACAAAACAACAACTAAAACAAGTACAGCAACAAAAACAACAACAACAACAAAGCAACAACAACAAAACAACAATAACAACAACCACAAAACAACAACAAAACAACAACAACAAAACAACAACAAAAAACAACAACAACAAAACAACAACAATAACAGCAACAAAAAACAAACAACACTTAAAACTACCCCCCTCAGGACCATCAAGGAAAAATCATTTAACATAATTGTCATTGGAATAAGCGGCAGGTGTAGTGGAAACAGCTTAATGAATTATGACAAAAAAAACTGCACCAAAAATAACTCGTTTTGAACCTCCGCGTAAAATGTAAATTTCTCTCCGCTAGTGATTGGCTGTAGGAGTCATATGTGTTTGAGGGACCAATCGCTATAGATGATGGGACAGAAAGGACAGAAACTTGCCTTTTATTGTATAGGATGAATTATTGATTCATTGGTTATGAATAAAATAAATTACAAAACATTCACTTTTCTATTTAATATTTTTTTAGCAATTACATACAATTTTACTCTTTGTAATATACAATATAGCGGTGTAATGATTGTAATGATGTTTTCATTTAGAGATTGTTATATTATTTTTATTTCTCCCAGTAACAAACTGAAAGCACACCCAACAACGGTTGCTGGCTTCGTCAACAGGATTTATTTAATGAATGTGGTAATTGACCCGTGGCGTAGCATACGCCGCAGAATTGCTCATCATAGACAGTGCAAAAGAACGGTGGGGGTGAGATGAGAGTACAGACACAAAAAGCAGCACTAATTAAATAAAAAATAGCAAGTAAATGTAAAGACATGCACACTGAAGTTGTTATTACTTACCTCCCATTTATTACTGCCATCCCTTAAACATAAACTGTGATTGGCCGACCGTAGCAAGGGTTAGTCATATTTAGGGTTGTTAATTGGGTCTTGTTGTTGTTGTTGTTGTTTTTTTTTGGAAAACCTATTATCGATTATGTAACTCCGGGTTTAAACCGATATCGTTATATATCTGACTTCATAGAAGTTAGGGGTGTACCGAATTTCGCCTGCAAATGTCTCAAAACCAACAATGAGTTGGCAGTCCCTCAAAAAAAAATAAAATAAAAATAAATAAAATCACGTTGTTTCGATTTCTTCGTGCTGTAGTTTGTGTCCGTTCTGTTACCACTTTCTTGGCACTCTCCATGAGCAGGTCTGCGGCGTGTCCTACGCCGCGGAGCGTCTAGTTCATTATAGTTATAACAAAATTACCCAACCAAAATAAACTCTTGCACAAAAAATGAACCAAAAATAACTCGTTTTAACGTCGTTCAATATGTAAATGAGATTTAATTTTTCTCCGCCATTGATTGGCTGTAGGAGTCTGTAGCAGTTTGAGGGACCAATCGCTATTGATTACCGCACAGAACATTGCCTTTTATTATATAGGCTTATTGGTGAGTGTACAAGCAATATTCATTGCTTCAATTATTTCAATACAGTAATTTACAATTGCATAATATTATTTACCTTTACTGTACTGTGCTGTATTGTTATTATTATTATTATTATCTGAACTGAGCTTACAGTATATATCTGTTTGCCTTTAAATTTTTTCCATTTTTTGTCAATTCTACTACATAGTTTGTAGGTACAGAATTTACCTTAATTTACAGAAATTCTATTTGGGTAACTAAGCTACGCGTTGTTACTGTGCTCATGTGATTACGCTTATTTTTTAATAAATATTTTTGATGTAAAAATTACATTAGGGGCCGTCCATAGAGAAGTTAACGTGATTTTTGACCAGTTTTAGCTCCCCCCTGTCACAAATCTCCGAACACGCCCCCCCCAACCTAAAGTATGTCGCACTTTCGAACAATTTTTTAATTAACAAAATAATTAAAATTTAAATAGTAAATATCGAGACGTCAGATATGGCCGGACCCCCTCCCCCCGTCACACAAACTGTCACACTTTCTTACACACCCCCTCCCCCCTCTGGAGCTTGACGTACTTTATGGACGGCCCCTTTGTGAAATACATAACTATATGCAATATTACTAAATTATTAATGTAGTAATTAGTAAGCATGTCTTTTGAAATTGTTTGTTAAGAATTTAGCATCATATATTATCTCATACATTGGCGTTTTAAAACTGCATTTTCGTTGTTTTTTTTTGCAATTTTTCGGGGCGTAACGATTAGTGATGGAATACCGTATACAAATATTATACTTAAAATTGTATTCTTTTAAAATAACATTTATGTTAAGTATAATATTTTCTTTTCAGATTTGCATAATTAACAATACATGAATGTGTCTTATTTGAAGGCAAACTAAATGTCAATAGAATAATAACAAAAAAACAATGTGTCTGAGTTCATATTGTGTTAGTATAAAGAAATGAAAAGAGGACCTTGAATTTAATCAACTAAACAGACAATATATTTACAGTCAGAATGTTAAAGTAAGCATTTCGTACGGCTTGTCATTAAAACATTCTGTACTGCAACTTTTAAAAGAATATTATTATTTTTTGTAATGTTATTATTTGTTTTTAAAATCTAATCGCATGTATGCAATTAGAAGAATTAAAACTCTTGCTCAGAGCATCTTGTATTGTTATTTTCTTTTAAAAACCAAAATGCAAAAGTTTTACATAGAATCTCTTTAAGATGAAGATTTTAAAGATATTGAGCGATTTAAGACAACAACATCTTGCAATATTGTCCATAGAACAAGATATTACAAATATTTTAAATATTGATAGTATAATACAAGATTTTTCTATTATGAAAGTTAGGAAAGTGAATGTATAAACATGATTACAAAATAATGTATACAATTTCTTTGTTTGTAAAAAAAAATCATTTATTTATAAATATAAAAGAAAAGAATAGTAATTGATAATGTTTTTGGGTGTAAATTTGGTATATGTTTTGTATTTTATTTTTTTTTGGGGGGGGAGGGGGGACCTGTGATCTCAGTAACTTTCGTGTGGCCTTTAAAAATGTATTTTGTACTTTTATAAATGTGTATTTATGGATATATCATCTTATGCGGCCTATTTTAATACTGCTTACATAAAGATGGCATGCAATGGTAAACATGTTCCCCACCTTTACTTTGTTTCAATTACAGTTATTTATTCGTGTTTATTAATTTATAAAAACCATCATATAATCGACTAATTTGCTGTCCATAAATGACGTCACGCCATTTTTGCTGATTTTTTAACCCTCCTCCCTCGTCACACGTCGGCACAAAATGTTAGGCCCCTTCTTCAAAATGACGTCATAAAGCTTTTACACCACCCACAATAAAAGCCGTATTTTCTATTTTAAAATAAACAAGTTTCAAGTCAAATTTTTGTCATTTAAATATATTTTTAGTGCAAGCTAGCACTCTAATATCGTAACAGGAGTTTTAAGTAAACGTCATAAAATAAAGTGTCAGTAAACAATATTTAAGTGGTAATTTTATTTACCTTTGCGCGTTTTGACGTGACGTAACATTTCTCAAAGACACCTCCCCTCGTCACACATCGTCACAAGTGTATGACTCCCCGCCCCCTGTGCGTGACGTATATTATTAACGGTCTCTAAAAAGGGCGGCACATTGGAGACCGCCCCGGGCGAAAAACGTTATAGCTACGCAACTGTGTAGGACACTGTCATAAAAGATGACGTATAGACTAATTGTGTACGACACTGTGTTAAAAGATGACGTATAGACTCATTGTGTAGGACACTTTCTTAAAGGATGATGTATAGACTCATTGTGTAGGACACTTCCTTAAAGGATGATGTATAGACTCATTGTGTAGGACACTTCCTTAAAGGATGATGTATAGACTCATTGTGTACGACACTGTCTTAAAGGATGATGTATAGACTCATTGTGTAGGACATTTTCTTAAAGGATGATGTATAGACTCATTGTGTATAGGACACTGTCTTAAAGGATGATATATAGAATCATTGTGTATGACACTGCTTAAAAGATGACGTAAAGACTCATTGTGTAGGTCAGTATCTTAAGGGATGATATATAGACTCATGGTGTAGAAGAAGGAATTCCAGTCTCCGACTTTGTAAGGGTGTAGTCCAGTACGGCTGTTGACAATATGGGGAGGAATCGGCACGACGAAAATATTTGGCGGGGGGGGGGTGTTAGGTGATGTCGCAGTGCGCCGAGACTCTACAATGATGTTATTGTTGTTAGATGTACTTCAAATATTTGTAATAACGTTATTACCATAATCATGGTCATAGTAGTATTTTTGTAATTTATATGAGCACTCAAAATTGGTTTGATGACAATTGTGATGAGATCAATCAGATGTTGGCAGAAAAACGTCAACTCTACAAAAAACCACCTCAACAATCCCAGGTCCTCATCTATAAAGGACTCATATAACAATATACACCGAACTATTCAATAAAAAATTCGTCAGATGTGAGACACGTGGCTGAACAACAAAGATGACATGATCCAAGACTATGGAGACAATAAGATAATAAGCCGATGCCTTTAATATATAATTAATTTGTATGTGTAGGTAGATGTAAAGTCAATTTACGCATGTGGTTAACCTTGATATTTTACCTTATTCATTCATCAATCAAGTTCCACATACACTATTTTGTTTAAATGGGAAATTTTACGTTTCAAACAAAAAAAAATAAATAACTGTTTAATGGATTTTTTTTTGTTTTTTTTTAAAATATATATTATTTTAAATTATTGCTATATGTTAAAATATTCCATTCCTGAGTTTTCTCTAATAGTGTTTATTTTCAACTAAACTCTATCTTTCAAATTATTATTTCGCCAGTCATATTGCTGTTCCTTTCCTCTTACAAGTTGCTGAGTCAAAGCATGCAATGGATCACAACAAAATAGAGAAAAGGGTTACAATTAAAATACAAATAAAACTTAAAACATCAAAACATCATACAATATATAACAGCGGATGTAGTAAAATGTCTACAGTCTAAACTAAATATGTTTAATACTAGTTTGTGCTCGCGCCGTGCGCGCGCCCCCTTTTTTAAGGGCGCCTACGGATTCCAACTTTTTCAAAAGCCCAACTAACTTGTCCTTGTATGATAAATACGTAATATTAAACTTTCTTAAATGTACACAAAGTATTTTATAATATATTTTGTTTTTAAATATTTTTTTATGTCAAAAGCCCAAGTAACTTATCCTTGTATGATAAATACGAAATATTCCTGAAATGTACACTCTTTTAGGGCGCCTACGGAGCCCAATTTTTTCAAAAGCCCAACAAACTTGTCCTTGTATGATAGATACGTAATATTAAACTTCCTTAAATGTACACAAAGTAATTTAAAATAGAGGTTGTAGGGCGCCTACGGTGCCCACTTTATTTGATGGTCAAAAGCCCAAGTAACTTATCCTTGTATGATAAATAAAAAAATATTCCTGAAATTTAAACAAAGTATTTTATATAATAATTTTTACAGTGCTAATCACCACACGATTTTTTAACTAATTTTAGAAAGCAGTGCACCAAATTACTGCACCAAAAAATAACTATTTGAGTCAATCTGCACTGCTTAAAACACAAATTTAAAACAAAATGCAGAGTGATGTCCCTTAGCGTTAGTCTACATAATTGAGCGTAAATATATATTAGATAAACTTAATTTTTAAAAAACAACATATAGTTGTGTCTATATTTATGACAAAATAATACTATGATCCCAAAACAAGGACCAGATCATCATAGATGACTCAGGTTAATAAGCACAAGGACTCAGTACAGGAGTTATTCTTTCCTACAAACGAGAATTATTTACTTTAAAGAGTATCTAAACTGTGTCGTTTCAGGCGATAATTGACACAGTGTATCTGTTGTCTCCTGGACAAAGAACACGGTGTATCTGTTGTCTTCAGGACAATGGACACAGTGTATCACACGCGCTCCCACACACGCTCATTCTCTTTAACGCTCACGCGAACTCCCGCTCACGCACTCCCACCCACGCGCTCGCGCATTCCCGCTCACTCTCGCACGCGCTCTCCCACTTTCGCTCGCACGTGCGCTCTCTCCCACTTTTTCTCGCTCGCGCGCACTCCCACTTTTGCTCACGCTCACTCAGACACGCACGCCCCTCTCCCACCCGCCCCTCTCCCACGCGCCCAACCGCCTCTCCCACGCGCCCCTCTCCAACGCAAAAAAAAACCCACGCAAAAAAACCCACACACACGCAAAAAACACAAACACACACACGCAAAAAAAAACACACACACACGCAAAAAAAAACACACACGCAAAAAAAAACACACGCACACGCAAAAAAACACACACACACGCAATTAACCACACACACACGCAAAAAAACACACACACGCAAAAAAAACACACACACGCAAAAAAACACACACACACGCAAAAAAAAACACACACACGCCAAAAAAAAACACACACACGCAAAAAAAAACACACACACGCAAAAAAACACACACACACGCAAAAAACACACACACGCACAAAACACACACACGCAAAAAAAATATGCAAAAACACCTATATAAATAGGTTTTTATTAAATGTCGAGTTATGGAAAAGAAAATGATTAAAACAAATTCGCCTAGGCCAGATTATACCCGGGTATATTCTGGTCAGGGGTTTAATCTGGCCTGTTACACCGGTCCTAGGTGCAATGGAAAGATTCCTGCCGGTCCGCCATACAAACAAGTTTGAGAAGCACTGCACTAGAGACAGAAGAATCAAGAGTAAAGTAGTAATCATACATAAAGTAATTAACTCATTTTTAGAAATACAACAGAAAGATAACTTAATACAACCCATCAGATAGACATAAGGATAAAGACACCTTTCTTATTCCGTATGCAAGAACAAACACATGCAAATTTTTGTTCTTCCCGTCCGGAATTCGGGCGTGGAATGGGTGCCTGAAGAAACCAGGAAAACCAACTTTTAATCAACATTTAAAGCTCTAATAAGAATGCAGAACTAAACAAAAACCATAGTTAAGTGTAGGACGCAATAATCTTCTGTATAGAAGGATCGTCTGTAACAAGTTAAGAAGATAAGATAAGATGATATACCAATAAATACATATTTATAAAAATACACGATACCTTTTTTAAATGCAACAAGAACCTTACAGAGATGGCATATCAACACCCATACCCCCCCCCGCCCCGCCCCTACCATGAGAAACCCTCCCCCCACCCCGCCCATGAGACAACCCTCCCCCGCCCGCCCTGCTCATGAGACAAAATATATTACAAATCTACAACCAAAAATTGTTACATATCAAAGAAATTGTGTACATTAGTTAATATGTAAGCATATTTATACATTTACTTAAATAATAGAAAAATCTTGTATTATGATATCAAGATTTAAATTATTTGTAATATCTTGTCCTATGGACAATACTGCAAGATTTTGTTGTCTTAAATCGCTCATTGTGGAACGAAGATATTTTTTCGTCAACTTAAGTTTGGAGAAGCTACTTTCACAATTAGCGACACTGATAGTAATTTTTGAAAAATTCATAGCAAAATTACAAGGTTGGGTATAGAATTTTTCAATCTATGCTCTTGAATAAATGTTTTTAGATCAAGAGGGGCCTTTTCCCCCGTTTATCTAACATAATGCCTATTCTTGTAGTGTATGTACAGCCATAAAAACCTGGATACTTTTTCTTTCAATATGGAATTGTTCTTTATCAATGTCAATTAAAAAAAATATTTCATGTTCAAATGCTTCATTTTTTAGGTTACATGGTAAAATATAAGAATATTTTCTTGCAAGGACATGCAACTGTCCAAAGCGTTCTTTTATAATTCCATCCAGAAATAAAAACTGTTATCGTTGTACTTCTAGTTCTAAAAATAGAATAACGTCTTCTTAATTTTCCCCAATCATATGCTATTTATCCTTCTAGCTCCGCGTTCAGTAGATATCTTCAACTCTTTATAAATTTGTTTGGCTGATATAACAGCTTTTTCTATTAGCACATCTCTTTGTTCCATGCAATGACGAGTTCTTATATCCTGAGATAACAGAAAAGAAAAACATTGCATTGAATTGAGTAAAATTCCAGCATATGATCTCCATTTACTAGTTACTTCTTCAGATGTCAATGTTTCCAAGATGCTTGAAATTTTAAAGAATGCATTGTTTAAAATGATTTATGCCCAATGTGGTTTTTATTAACGGAGAAATTTGAATATTTTCCTATTCTTGTCTTAAATCTTAATAATGTTTAATTAAAATAGACGAATTAAAATTATTTACACATTAATTTAATTGGATAGGCTTCACATTTTTAATTAATAATCGTATTTTAATGAAAAAACACAAATTATTTGTGCTAATTTAATGCAATAAAAACAAGTATAATTTTTAAATCCTTTATATGAACTCGTGGTGACTGGTTAATTGGTTGCTTGTTTGATTGTTTGACAAAAAAATTTGGATCGATTTTGACCCACTTCCTCGAAAGCTAGCGAGCTGAAATTTTGCAGGCAGACTTGTATCGAAAATAAAATCGTTGTGTAAAAATTTCAGATCGATCGCATCTACTGTAATTAAATTATTGAATTTTTAGTTTATTTTATTTTTCTATATGTATCATATTAAATTTTTGATATAGAGTGTGCGTATTATATTGAACGACCTTTTATTAATACATTCCTTTTGTGCGATTTGGTGCGTGTTATGTTGAACATACTTTTTATAAACATATTCCCGAACGGTGCGCAATATATTAAACACGTTTTACGAGACATTACTAAAATTGTGTATTTTTTATTGTATGGCGCTGCATATTATTATGAACATTATTTAAGTTTTGTCTCGTAAATAAAGTATTTATTGTCGAAAAACGTGTTTTTTACGGGTTGTTTTTTTTTATAAATTACCTTACAATAATTTTCTGAACACTAAAACAGTAATATAAATTACTACTTGAAAGTTAAACACAATATTTGAACCACCATGTCTTGTTTTTGTCCGTTCGCTCATCATTCTGCGAATGTTGAAATTCTACCCAAAAACCGTCGTGGCGATATTAATAGCACATGTTATTCGTTCCAGCGGTGATGTGTATTTTCAACTTTTTGTTGTATTTTTCTTATGAAAGCGTCATCTGTGACGTATGCCGCTTAATTTTCCTAACAAATGGATTCATTTTTTGAGCGATTACAAATTTTTGAATTGTTTTAAATTAGTTATAACCATCCACTCTGTAATCAAACAAATATTATGCGAATACACTGTAATCAAACAATTATTGTGCGAATCCGTTATTTAAGACTCGAGAGTACGAATATTTTTTGTTTTGACGCGGGTTTACCTCCTTCAAAAGAAAAAGCGAGGTTGTAGGAAATCATTGTACTTTTAAATGTTAAAAAAAATGCCGCCCCTAAATGTGTGCCGTCCAGAGTGGACCGCCTTCTCCGCTCCCCCCCTCCCCAGCTACGCCAATTTTTTTTTCCGCCGGCCCGCGAACAACAAACAAAGATGACGACAAGATTTCGAAGTTAATATAAGGGATTTAAAAATTACACACTTCCCCGTAATTCGATCGAGCTAAAATTTTGCACATAGACTAGTTTCACCTAAAAATGCATCGTATCAAAATTTCAGATCGATCGAATGTACGGTAATTAACCTAATGTATTTTAGTTTATCTCTTCATGGCCATATGTAGCGGTCCGCTTTTGCTTGCATTCACGTGTCACGCTGAGATAAGTCCAGCTATCCTTTGCCCCACATCCTCCCCCATCCCCACACTGTTTTTGCAGCAAGGGGAGATCAGTCTGTTTTAGTCTGTAAATGTTTGTCGCATTTTAACATATCAAATACGTTTAGTTATGTCTCATATATAAGGGATTTATAGTCAAATACTTTGTTTTTACGTGGTTGTTTTTATTTAATGTTATTGTGACATTTGAGATAGCGTCAAAAGGCCCTGATTCACTAAGATTCGTATTGAACCCCTCTGCTATTGGCTTTAGCTATGGCTTAGTTAGTACAGCTGAATAATTTAGCTGTTAGGGTTACAGAAAAAAATAAAAAAATTAAATTAATGTCAATTCCAATCAAATTCAAACCACCAGGATGTTGAACACCATATTCTACTCTATCTGTCAGCGCAAATAAAAAGTGGTAGAAAGAAAGTTATTTTTGGATTAAATGCCTTAAAAGGCAGTGCAACTTAAGTAATTACGAACAATGTAGAAATCTAGGAAAAAACAACATAGCCGTTCATACACTTACTTTTTTATTTTTAGAGAAATGTAAAAATGTTTATTAAGTAAAGATTTAAATATACTGGTAAATATTTAATCAGATATAAAAACAAAGACAATCTCCAAGATCTATTTTCATTGTATATATTGCCATGGTTTGAAAATTCATTATACATGAAATTACATTTTGAATGCCTAGCATTATTTTTAGTACTATTTTCGATAAAGATTTAGTCTTGTGAAGGGAAAATTCAATTCACATGGTTTATTATTTGGAGTTTGAACAATGGAAAGATTGATAACGAACAAAGAAATTGTCAATTTGATTTTTTTTAAATATTAAAATGTAAGTATTTATAAATCAATCACGACATTAACAAACGGATGCACACATTGTGATGTTGGCTGTGAATGACAAGGCTAAACGATTATTGCTTGTTGTTGCACTTTCTGGACAGAGAGTTCAACGTTTTAAACAAACGATAGAAAAAAAACATAACCTAGGAGACACATATCTCTTTTTGAAATTGTTTATAAAACTCACAACACTCAAATAACTAACTGATACCTGAATTTCATTTTCAAATGAATATTTGGAATGATCTTTCATGTTTTTTTTTCATGCATCAAAAAAAGATGAAACATACGTTAAAACTGTCCTTAGAAATCCAAGATTTCAAAATTTGTTAGTGTTCTTGTAGATCCTTGTATGATAGTAAACCACTTCAAGATGCTGATTCCACCACACTCATAAGGTAATCTGAAATATTGGAGACAAATAAAGCGAAACAATCCAAATCTAATTATTACAAGTAATTCTCCATTTTTTTAACTATCAAATCTCTCAAATTGGACACAAAACTACAGCTACATTCGACTCTTAAAAAACTAAGCCCTATCTTATTGTACTTTATTATAATTTATGATTCACCCTAGCAGCAGCCTAGTTTTGCATTTATCTTAATGTCTTTCATCAAATTTAAAGATTAAAAAATATACTATGTCTCCCGTAAGACTATTATATCCATTCATGATATATTACAGAATTTCTACGTTAAGTTAATTTTTTAATTCCAAATAAAACACGCGAAACTCATTTCCATGGATGCCATTTGAGGGATTTGATTTTACTTTTGTCCCCGGTGATTAAAATTCTTCCACCTAAAAACTTTGTTTCCCAATGAAAAAAACTGCGTGATAAAATGTTATCGAAATATTTTTTTTTAAAAGGAGAGAGAGAGGGAGAGAGAGAGAGAGGGGGGGGGCGGAGAAAATTGTGAATACAGGAGCGTGTACAGAAAAGGGTTTTCAGGAAAGAGTGTATTTAGAGTGTGTATAGAAAGGTATGTAGAGAGCAGGGTGGCAGGGTGTAGAGTAAATTGGTAGAGAATATAGAGCTTTGAAACCAGGGTGTACATAAGAGGGTGTACATAAGTGTGTACAGATGAGGGTGTATATAAGAGGGTGTACAGATGAGGGTGTACATAAGAGGGTGTAGAGATGAGGTTGTACATTAGAGGGTGTACAGATTAGGGTGTACATAAGAGGGTGTACATAAGAGGGTGTACATAAGAGGGTGTACAGACGAGGGTGTACATAAGAGGGTGTAAAGATGAGTGGGTACATAAGAGCGTGTACAGATGAGGTTGTACATTAGAGGGTGTACAGATTAGGGTGTACATAAGAGGGTGTACATATGAAGGTGTACATAAGAGTGTGTACATAAGATGGTGTACATTAGAGGGTGTACATAATATGGTGTACATATGAGGGTGTACAGATGAGGGTGTACATAAGAGGGTGTACATATGAAGGTGTACATAAGATGGTGTACATAAGAGGGTGTACATAATAGGGTGTACATATGAGGGTGTACACAAGATGGTGTACATAATAGGGTGTACATAAGATGGTGTACATTAGAGGGTGTACATAAGAGGGTGTACATATGAGGGTGTACATAAGAGGGTGTACAGATGAGGGTGTACAGATGAGGGTGTACACATGAGTGTGTACATAAGAGGGTGTACATAACACGTTGTACAGAAGAGGGTGTACAGATGAGGGTGTATTTTAATTTTCCAAATTTTTAACATTTTGACATGTGAACTGTTTTCTATCGTTTTTTAAAAAATAGTCTGCAGAAATTTAATAATACATGTATCCAAAATATTTAACCCAGCGGAGCAAAAATGGGTGTCAATTCTAAAAAAATCATGGTGAAATAGTAAACATTTAATAAAAAACACACTAGGTGTACTGTTCTGACCTTTTGTTTTTAACTTGTAATAAGTATATCAAAGATAATAAAGAGACACCAGGTAAAAAGAATAAAGATTTTTCCAAGTCATTTTTGCTTTTTATTTTCTCCTTCACTGCTTATTTTTTCCATAGATACCGTTTATGACTCTTTAAGAATTGTTTTTCTTCCCCCTGATCATTTTAAAAGAAAACTTCCCCTGTTACTGTTACTTTTAGTACTATGTTTTAGAACCATATTAGTCTAGAGTGCACATTTTAAAATAATTTAAGAGATCCTATTTTATTATTTAGTTTTTTAAAAAAATTAAAACCCCATTTAAGCATCCTTTAATACAAACTTAAACTTTAATTTAATTTAATTTTGTTTTGTGTCACAAGTAAATAGGAAAATTGGCAGACGCGTGAAGTTCTAAACATAAATACAAATACAAAGCACTAATAAGATAAACCATTAAAAAAATTATGAAAGACTCACATTTTGTGAGTATGTGTGCAATAAACAGATTATGTAGTATGTTCAGAATCCACAGTTTTTTTACAATGAGTAATGGTTATGAAAATTAACTGCTTGTAATGTCTAAACTGAAATAATAATATCACCAGGAATGTTTATAGCGCAATATTGTTATGAAAAATTGTCAAAATATCATTACAATCTTTCACTTATAAACTGAATAGGACGTTTTGTTTTCTCTTTCTGTCAGTATTCACAAGGTGTTCCTTTGTTTTTTTTAAACAAACTATTTCCGTAATGAAAAACATTGGTATCCCTCTTAAAGATGTTGATATTTGATATGTAACTTTTAAGTGAACTTTATGTATGTTTTTATCTTGTCTCAACAAATATCAATTTAACACTTAGTTTTAGATGTTTTTAATTCACACTACTTATGTTTTATCTTTAACAAAATTGTCATTTTCCTCTAACTAAATTCAAGATAATGGTAGAATTGTGCGACACTTGTAAGCATTGTTGCAAATAATTGTTTTCATAATGACGTGTGGAATTTTTAAAAATTTTATAATCGGTTAAAGAATAAAACAAAATTTGACGTATATTCCGTTAGAGAATTTTTAAAAAAATATTGTTCCGTCATTTATTATAAGCTTGTCCATACGTCACGCCACAGAACAATTGTATAGCAAAGATCACACATCAGACTTAACTATTGTATTACTAGCGGTGGTGTTACATTTTACACACGTTTTAAACAGTAACTGCGTATAATTTAATCTGCTTAGGAGCTGGGCAAAGTTCAAGTTTTTTCTTTAAAAATAAACAACAGATTTGCATAGGGTAACGGTACTTGCATGTGAGGGGCAAAGGAGACATGAATTAGGATTTTTAATTTTGCATTATCTATAACGAACAATATTCTACTATGGATACAAAAATCGGAAAATACCTTTGGAATAAACATTTGCCAATGACTCAAGTGACCGTGGGTTTTGTGAATCCATTGTTAAAAAAAAACAAAAAAACACAACCTTTTGGAAGTCATTCTATTACACTCTACAATGTATACAAATAAAAAAGAACATATTTTCATTTAAGTAAGATAAAGAATAATCAAACTGTTCTAAGTTTGCGTGCATGTATCTACATCACATTACATACATTTTTTTTTCTATTTATATAAAATTAAAGAATGACCTACTTTGCTCTAATCAATAAGCAAATCATCCGAGAGACTCATAAGAACGCATGTAGTGTTAACCATCGAAAACTTGTACGGGTGTCTGAAAGATGAAATAGAAGAAAAACATAATCCCTTACTTATACTATAAAATAATTTAACTTTCTACAATTATTGAGATACCACTGACCACATGACTTTATAAAAACGGGTTTATGTGATTGGGGAATTTAAACTAAGATGTTTTGCTCTATAAAGTTAAACAAACATTTTCATTATATATATATATATAATAATATATATATATATATATATACACTAGTGTATTACCCGTCAAAAATGACGGGAGTTTTCAAAATAGGTATATTTTAGTTTTTGTAATTGTTCATATTGCCTGAAAGCCACATAGTAAATAATCAGAAAATGTAGAGACCAAGAGAGAAAAATTAAATCTCTTTTCCATATTGAACAATTTTATGCGGACGTTTGAAAATAGTGTTTTAAATATATTTTTCAAGTTTATTATTTTTAGCGGTGGGCTTTCTAAAATCTAGCGTTACGAACGGACATAGCAGAGTATATATTTTGATTATATATACGAATATATGTGCTATGAAAACACCCCCAAGCTTAGGCTTCGCGTTATATAAGTTTGCATGAATAATAATGATATAACCATGATAATAGTAAATGCATAGTGAATTACACACAGCATAAAGTGATACTGCGGCAAAGAAGTTTGAAGTTCGACGTATTAACAAATATTGCTGAGGAGTCAGCCGGACGTTAACTTGCGGCATTGAATAGTGCGCACCAATTATGAGTGCACCAATAATACAGCACAGTGCGTTACAAATAAATTATGTGACTGTAATGTGATCCACATCACGCATATCTGTGATTTGAAGCCGTTTAAGCTTCCTCGATGATTATGACTTGTCAGTTTTTTCGCCCATTTGTCAATACATTATTACCACAACATTATCAAAACATGTAAAAAATAAACTGTAATTTTACACATGTTAATAACTATTTAATTTACATGAAACGTAGTAAGCAAAGTTGGTCACAGGATAACAGAAAAGATTAACTTATCAACTGTTAATCATATTTACAATTTAATATACACGTGTTAGTAATTCACATACACGTTTTTATTGTTGTCAAGTCAGCACCTTTTCAAGATATATTATGACTTGTCAGTTTATGCGCCCATTGGTCAATACATTATTACCCTTACATTATCAAAAACATGTAAATCGAAAATTTTAACTATTTACAAATATGAAAAACAACGAACTATTTATTTTGCATGAAACCTTTGAAGTAAAGTTAAGCACTGGATAAAATACAATATGAAAGTATCATCTTTAAAATACACGTTTTAGGAATTCTAATAAACGTTTTCATTATTGTCAAGTCAGCACCCCTTCCAGTTCTATATTAAAAGCAAAGATTTTTTATTCAAAATTAGGTTAAGACGCATTAAAATATTAAATATAAATAACAATAAAAAAAACTATTGTGGGGAGGAGTCCGATTTTTAAATATGTTATTTTTTTAAACATACAAATATGCAATCTCAAAGTGTATAAAAGAAAAACAAACGCTAAACTGAAGCATAAGTTGACTAATTTCATTTGCAGTAATAAATAATGGCTTTGTAGTCACAACGCATCGAAACTTGAAAACCGAACGACAACCAATTGTTAATTTCATAAACCGAAAAAGGAATGTTATATATTAATATAGAAAATTAAATTTATAATTACTGACGTAATATGGACATGGACACATACAAAAAAACGGACATTTAATAAAAAAAAGAATTATAATAATATTAATCACATCAAATAAAACATTGCTATTTTTACTTCGTTCCCTCAAACATTATTAAAAGCTCAAATAATGACGTCACGTCACAATATTTTATGGTGACACATTGTGTTATAATCTCGAAAGCAACATTTTTATTTTTATTTTTATTATCAGGAGCTACCTCGCATAGCGTAGGACTGACAGACACCACTTGCGTGACAGTTGCAAATTATATTGTTTATATATATATTTATATAAATTTATTAGAAAAAATAATTCTATACCAACTTAGAAAATTATAAAAACAAATAAATTTTAAAATATAAAACTAGTAGGAAACAAATTGTATAGGGATTTTTTTCCCTGGGCCACCCTGCTCAGAATGGGTACCTAACACTGACTAGTTAGGGAAACAAAGGCGGGTTGGTATTGCGTGAATCCCTGAAAGCCGTGTACTGTGAACGCTGCGTCACTTGTTAACAGACGGGCATGGTCTGTGGACGCAATAATCTTTGGTACAGAAGGAGCATCTCTATAGACAAATGTAATAGTTGCATAAATAAATAATTTAAATGTTATTTTAAAATTAGGGGCCGTCCATAAATGACATCACTTGATTTTGACCGGGGGATCATCAAAGACCTACCTAGGGTGCAACCCCCACTGGAAGGTTTCCTCAGAGCTGGCGTCCAATGCGTTCTTCGCGGCACTTTTTTCTAATCCGTACTGGCGCTCCTGGCCCCAAACCGACACCGCTCGATGGCGTTGCTAGTAAATTGAGGGGGACGAAACGGATGCTACGGATTCGAAATCACTTGAATGTTCTTCCATTAACTTGGCTTCTGCCCATCGGGTGGCGAAAGTGATGAGCTCAGTTAGGTTTGTAAGAAAGCAAAATTTCTCATGGATGTATTTATATGCACCTAACCAATTTTGTAGGGCTTAAGAAAGTTTGTCAATGATTACCAGAAATACCTCAATCTTGAATTTTTTTCTCCAGGAGAATACTGTTTTGTTGATGACCCTTTATCAAACCGACGCTTTCTTTTTTGTTTAATAGTATTGAAGATTGTTTACACTGTTTTTACCACGGACTTTTCCTTTCCCTTGTCTTCATAGAAATACAATTAAGAATGCTATTTTTTAACAAACTCAATGAGAGACTTCCTTTCTAAAATGGTTTCCCAAATTTCAAGTAAAATAGCGACTTCCAGTTGTTCAATTTCCTTTAGAAATCCTTCTTCTTCAAGTCGGCAGTCACGTGGCTGATTTTCATTCGTTGCTAATTCTTCCAGTGCTGCGATATTCTCGTGGTATGAGCTATTAACAGACCTTACAGTAAATGTCAGGCTGACCATCTTGTGTCAGACAAGGCTTTGCTAGCATCTATCAATTTCATATGTTTTTGAAGTACCTGTCAACGATGAGTAATGCAACAAGTCGGGTATAAAGATTTTGCAGAAGACAAAAAAATCCGACTGCAGTAGGACAACCTGCTGCTCTTTTCCCAACCAAATTAAAGGAATGAGCTGTGCACGGCACATAATGTGCTACAATGCACTTCTCACGAAGAATAGCCTGGTTTCCTTTATACTTCCTACTCATTTGCAGCATTGCCGTATGACTGTCCAAGGCATTTTCAGGGATTCGTACAAACATAATTGCCTGCATCTTTATTATACACTATAATTCATAAAAAGTTTGGGGGCCCTTAAATTATTGTGGACTTTAGCCCATTCAGCACCCCCCCATTTTAATTCGCCATATGTGGGGGGGGGGTCCACGCATCTGTGACGATGTGGTACGAGGAGGGGGGTGTTTTAGAAATGTGACGTCACATCAAAAACACGAAACTTTAAATAAAAGTTCCACTTAAATATTTGATTGTGTACCATTTATTTAATTACGTTTTCAATGACTTCACGCGTGATACGATATTACAGTGCAGACTTACCCTAAATACATATTTAAATGACAGAAAATAATTTGCAACATGATAATTTTTATTGAGAAAATACTGCTTGGGGGAGGGGTGTCAAAGCTTTGTGACGTCATATCGTAAAAAAAATGGGTGGGGTCTAATTTTTTGTGACAAATTATGACGCTGGGGGAGGGTGGGGTAAATATCGGCAACCTCGCGTAACGTCATTTATGGACGGCCCCTTCAGTCGTGAAGGGGTGACACCATTAGCTACCGCCCTGGGTGACACCAACCCTAGTGACGCCTCTGTCGTGATGAACAAGGCAATTTGTACAAAATGGAATGTTTGCGTGTGGATGATATCTGTACGGGTGATGGGATGAGTGTTTTAAATAGGGGTTGACCGGATATCCGGCACTATCCGGATTTACCAAATATTTATGGCAGATTCAGGTCGGATCCGTATATCATTATAGTTAAGAGTTGTTTTTAAATTATTTGAAAACAAATTAAACTATTTGAATAAAATAACAGTTTTACTATTAAGGTTTACAGGCCCTGAGGTTGGGATTTGTCCGGTTACAACTGTCAAAGTCACTTCAATTTGTCGGTATAAGCTTAATACCCGGACATCATCTTTTTTTTGTCTGTGTGTGTGTGTGTGTTAAATATAGTAAAACAATCAATTTCAATACGAGAAAACATATTTAGTTAAAAAGTCACAAGTATAGATATTACCTTAACACATAAGACAACAAACTAAGTAAACTGACAGCATACCAAACTTAAATCGTCTGAAAAAAAGAACAGTTTTTCATTATGGCTCTAGTTCACGACCTCTTGTGCACCACACTACACCTTCAGTACAACACTGTACGCTTGCTACACACTACACAGTTCGTTGAACTTCGTTTATGTTCGTTTATTCAAATCAATTTAAAGTGTTTGTTGTTAAAGTTGACAGTGTCGCAAACTGTCATTGTGGATAGCAGAACTCCATACTTTGGATAATAAATATTGTATTACATATTATTAAATTCTAAATAAAAAGTAGTAAAGCCCACCTCCTTAGCTTTTTCACGTAAATCCGGAGATATCCAGAACCCGGATCCGGCAAATATTAGGGCCAAACTATCTGGCAAACGGCAAACAGTAAAAAGCATATCCGACCACCCCATTATTTTTTCGTTTGGCCTGTGATACATGCGAAGGTATTGGGTGTGTAAACTGCTCACAGTGACAGGCACACACACGGTGGCTGAGAGGCATGCGCGCTCATTTCTGGCATAACGAAAGTCGTGGCTTCGAGACTCTACGAAGGATAGGCATTTGTTCCAGTGGCTTCAGGGTGTCCCTGAGTCAACCCAGCAGGGATATTAAATAGCTTAGGTAAATGCAGACGGCTAGGCAGTGGGTCGCACAATTCAGTCGTATGCTATGGCTGAGAATGCAACTTCAATTGCCAACGGACCGGCTTTGTATGTTAGCTCTTAGAAGGTAAGATTCAATAGAATGTATAGAATATCCTTTATTTAAAAATCTCATTTTGAAAGGGCATTTTTCTTACATCTTAATGTTCCTCTGTAGTATACTATGCACTGTAGCAGGAAGAGAGTCTCCAAATGGGGCATTGAACTTCACGACGAGATGTGTAAGAGTTTCCCTGTATCCGGCCAAACATGTTAGGTAGTTAGTCATCTGAGAATAGGAAATTTATTTGTTACACAATTTATATTCATTTATCTGAACATGGTACTCATAAATATTTGCAAAAAATATTTAATTTTTAATTTTATAAAATGTATAATTACATATATATTACCTATGTGTTTATTACAAAAAAAAACCCGTAAAAAAACAAGCTTTTCACTATAAATCCTTTATGTACGAGACGTAACTAAAAGAATACTCATTATAATACGCAGCGAAAGACCATTCAACAATACAAAATTGTAGTTGTGTCGTAAAACATGTTTAATATAATGCGCACCGATCAGGAATATGTTTATAAAAAGTGTTGTCAATAAAATACGCACCCAATTGCGCGACGGAAAGGTTGTTCAATATAATACGCACCGGGACGCTCTATCTCAAAAAATAGCATGATACATAGGAATAAATAAAATAATCTAAAAAATCAATAATTTAGTTACGGTAAATGCGATCGATCTGAAATTTTGATACATTGTTTTTATTATCTGTACAAAACTGCCTGCAAAATTTCAGCTCGCTAGCTTACGAGCAAGTGGGTTTAAAATCGATCAAAAGTTTTGGCGACAACCAAGGGCGGGCGGTCGGGCGGGCGGCCGCAGACACCACGAGTTAATATAAAGGATTTTAAAAAAATAGTTATTTATCGTACTTTTCCACAGCTGCCATTAAAATGATTTTAAATTACCTTATAATTTTGAGAGACATACTTTAATTACCGTACGCCTTACACAATCTCAATACTAGCAAAATATATGTTTTTAACCTTTAAAAAAACAACTTAAAATTTGAAAGGAGAAAAACTACTCAGTATATTATATTAACTTTATTTTTCTTTACATTCATTATAACTTTTTTGAAAAATATTTATTCATGCGGTGAATAATATATAACATTTTTAGATGTTTCCAAACAACTAAACATTCGACTTATGATCTATCGAAGTTTGAACACAACACAAGTCAATAAAATATAATAGAAAGTTCAATTTAAAATCGAATAGTATAGAGTTATTATTGGAGATATTTTGAATTAGTTGAATTAACCTTTGAATTAGAATTATTTGTGTCATTGTTTTTGGCTACTTTAAATTAGCATCCTGCTCTTTTATGACTTTTATTATTATTTTATTTTTGAAAGTAACTTAGTCTTTTATTATTAATTCATTGTCCTTGAAGGCCATGGACTGTTAGAATTTTTGATTACTAAAAACTTTAACTGTTAGTAAATAGTTAATATAAATTTGCCTTATGGCAGAAAAATATATTCTATTTAATATATATATTAGCGGTGGTCTAGCGGTAGCGCGATGGACTGCCGAACCGAGACAGACGAGAGTCACGTGTTCTATTCTAGGTGCTGGCAAAGACCATACGATCCCTTGCTCGTTAGTGATGGCTAAATAACGTGTGAACGATACTTCACAAGCCCCATAGTCTGTAATTGACTGGAAAGGGGGTTATAATATTCTGTTTAATAATAGTATTATTTTGTCATTATCTCTTAATTGGATTATTTTATTTTGTAATTTTTTAACCTTAAGTAAAACTTCTCCCACACCGATATGTAGATAGATCTAACGAATTGTGTGGACTTTTTTATGTTTTATATACCGTAAATACTCGTTCTAAGGCCAACATTTTTGACAAAATCTAGGGTGAAAATTTTGCTGGATTTGATTACGAGTGGGGCATGGGTGATTTCTGCGATTACATTGAATTGCGGTGTTGTCATAGTAGATCATCAAAGTCATTGTCTATATTCTACAAGATTCGACTACTCTATAATAAGCTATAAAATATTATTCTGCTCTTACCTTATTTGTTCATTTTATTTATTTTTGTGAATGTTTCAATAAATTGTTTTAAAAATTTTGTTTTCAACAACGAATTTTAATGCACGCGCTTTCGCCACAGTATAAAAAGAAACACAAAAAATAGATATAAATATATCGGTAACTCTTGGGGTCGCACACTTTCTATTCTAGTCCCTCCCAAAAGAAGTGGGGTCGGCTTATGAACGAGCGGGCTATAAAACGAGTATATACGGTACTCTTTTTTATTTAAATTGTTATAGTTTTGTGTAGGGCAAGAAAATTAACGATCAATTAATCGATAATCGTTAAAAAATTAATCGATTAAAATTAATTTGATCGATTAAAATTCATTTAATATTCGATTAAAATCTAAGAAAATATTTCTATTTTTTCACCCAAATTTATTAATAATTTATATTATTTGTTACATGCTTTTCCCCTGGTAATTATTACTATTTATTTAGACATGCCTACGTAAGCAGAAAGATTTTTCTTCCTTATTTCTTGCATAGCAGAACGAATTTTCTGTGTTACGTCACAAAATTTGCGAGCCATGAATTTTCGGCGACTTATCCGATTTCGCAAAATAATGAATCGCAAATTAATGGCATCTGTATATGCGTCATATAAATCTAATTAATCGAAAAAAAATCGAATAAAATTTTCGATATAAATCGAACGATTTGTTTAAAAAAATCAGAACCATCCCTAGTTTTGTGTTTACTTGAATTGATTTCAGTTGTATAATGCAGCCCAAGAAAATAGTCCAGTGGTAGTCATTTCTTTTTAAATCCATTATATTAACTTCACCGCCGTCTCTCTCTGTCTGTCTTGGGCGGGCGGAAAAAGAAAAGTCAAAAATGACCCACTTCCCGTTATCCGATCGAGCTAACATTTTTGGCACACGGACCCATCTCACCGAACAATGCATCGTATCAAAATTTCAGATCGATCGAACGTACCGTAATTAATTTAATGCATGTTTAGTTTATCTATATAAACTATATGTAGAGGTCGCTATCTTTTACATTTTACGGGTCACTTGACTTCAGGCCAGCCACCGGTGAACACATCTCGTGCTTAAACCAGGTAAACCGGCGTGCTTTTGTTTACATTTGGCGTGTTACGGTGACCTCGGCCCAGCGATCGGTGACAAGACCTTTCCCCTCTCCCACCCCCATCCCCCTTTTTTTGAGTTAAAAGCAAAGGGGAGTAAAGACAGATTCAAACCGTAGATATTTGTAAATACTTTAAGTTCTGTCTCATATGTAAGGGATTTATAGTCAAAAACTTTGTTTTTACGGGTTTGTTTTATTTAAAGGCTATGCCCAGCGAACAACTTGCATCCGTAATTGTAAGCCACCAAATAACATTAACTTTGATCGTTAACTTTAAGCTCAGTTCTTATTTCTGTTATCAATGATTGAGTCTGTAAAATATATTAAGATCACTATCTGAAGGTAGCAATATTCCAAAAAAAAATTAAAGAAGTAAAAGTTACACAATTTAATTAAAATCAAAATTAAATATATTAATTAGATGTCCATTTGTGATTTATTCGGTACTAACAGACCCGTCGTGCGGTGCAACGATCTCAGTAAAAATGAATAAATGTAAAGAAGCCAAGGAGTGGCATGTGGCAGAAACCTTCGCGGAAGTGTGAAAAAAAGTCAAAATTTCATAGCAAACGGATATATAAATTAACAATAAAAAAGCTTACAAAAGAAGAAACGATATTAAGGGCCCCAGCCCCCAAATATGTGATAAATTATTTTCTTTTATTGCCATTGTACTCTATGTATATATCTCAATATTGTGTAAAATTGAAATGAGGAATATTATTATTAACCTTGAGTAAAAAGGCATTTGGGGCCCCGCAGCTCCGAGGGAATGGACATTAGGAGTTAAGTGCCCTATAGTAATTTAATATGAACTCTTAAGTTTTTAGATACTAAGTTTGGTCAAAATCCAGTTATTTCCTCATTATATAATGCTTAAACTATTTTTATATAGCTAATATAGAGACAAAATAGGACATTTAGGTGCCCCGGGCCCATTCAGTGCAAGATTTCAATTTAAAAAACATGTTCATTTTAAATCAGTTTCATCATGGATATATTTCTCAAGATCGTTAAAAAGTGGATGGGAAAAATATCTCAAACATGTACGAAAAAAATACTTTTGGGGCCGCCGGCCCCGAAGAAATTGACATTAGAAGTTCAGTGCTCTTAAGTATTTTAATATTGGCTGTAACATTTTTAAATACAAAGTTTGATTAAGATCCATCAATTTACACAGTAGCTAACGCTTAAACTAATTTTTAAATAGCTCCTATAAGCACAAAATGATATTATGGGCCCCCGGCACTCCATGAGTGTTAAATTTAGAAAAAAAAGTTGCCAGTTACCAATCACCGGAGCATACTCAACAGTCTCTTAAAGTTTCCTGACGATCGGGTGAATTGTTATATGTCAGCTGTAAGGACAAGCACACACACAGACATACTTTCATTTTTATATAGACAGATAGATGTCGTCGAAAAATATAACAATAAAATGTATTTAATAAATAGGTTCAAATCTGCAAAAAAAAATAAGAGACTTGATCCTACCTGCAACTCCGATTCCATTTGTAGTTCTTTTTCCCATATGAAATGATATAGAGGCATTGCCGGGCATAAAATAAAACGGTAACACGTTAGACGAAAGGCCAATTCAAGTTTTACAAGAAGTGCTGGGTGTGTATTGACCAATTCTTCCCACGCTGCATTACTTATGACATGGTCTGTAGGAGGAAAGTTTACAATAGGAAGTTAAAAGAATCTGTTAGACAAATAAATACTTGTGTCTTGACTGTGTTACGTGACTATGTAACTTTGACCGTGTAACTTGAATGTGTGACTTGAGTATGTGACTTGACTGTGTGACTTGACTGTGTGACTTGACTGTGATTTTTTTCATAACTGCCTTGTTGTTGCTATATGCACATGTAACACACCCGTCTATTTATTAACTGTTTAGATGTATTAATAGTCTCGGTTTATACATAAAGTATCGCTATTTCAGAATCTGTAATCGTTAAATGACAGTTTTATAGGGTAAATAACATTATTTAAACTCAATATTTGTTTAACTATGCTCTAGGCTTGTAGACGTTCTGACAATACATATTCTAATCTAAATCACTTGATATACTTTAACAACTCATCTTCTAAAAATACATTCAGCCAACATATTGCAAGCTAAAATATCGGAAGGCTTTCTGTTCTGATAATTTCACCTCTATTAATACAGTCGAGACAGCGAGGGCTCGAATTGGAAGGATAGAAACACTCGGGGTTTGAACGCCAAGGAAACATTATGTCAATGTATTTCATTTAAAGTCTTTATAAATATGTCGACAAGATTAAACCATTCAAATTCTCAAAGATGACATATATAACCATTTGTTTTTTTTCATTTTGGACTTATTTATGAATGAATTAATATTTATTTATATAGCGCTAAAACAATCCATTCTATGCTAGCATGCATCTTTCATTGTCATGTTTAAATACTCTATCAAATAACATTTTTTAAAAACAAATCTTCAACTTTTTCTTTATTTAATATTTGTTTTCATATTCTTTTTGAACTTTCGGAGACTGCTCCACAATTTTGAGTACCAACGATTTAAATGAGCATGCGCCAAAAAAATTCCGAAATAATTATTGAAAAAATAACCCCACTAAATAAGGATATTTAGGCAAATTAAATGAGGTTTCAATATAATTTTTTTTTAAAAATCTTTAAACTTTTTCAAAGTACAAATTACAATTTACATGTCAGTGATATTTAAATTTAGTTCACATGTAATAATACAAGAAATGAAAAGGGGGAATTAGTGTAAAATATTCTATCCCAAGACTGAGCCCTGCCATAAGTCACAGGCTACTAATTTATCTTATGACGATAACTTATTCACCACAGTATTCTCCGTTCTGCCAGTCAGGTAAGATTTAAACAAGCGAAGTTAAACTCCAGAGATACCAACCTCAGTCAGATGTCTTGGAAAACAGAATCTCCTGGTCAATAACATCAAATGTAGCACTGAGGTCATATTGGTCAGATAACCGCGCTCACCACGACAAAGAGCATCATTTATTGACATAAAGTATGGCTGTCTGACAGCTACGACCAGGTCTATAGACAGTTTAAAACTGATCAAGTAAGCTGTAGGTATTTTGATTATGACACTACTCTCTTAAGAAGTTTAGAAGCTAACGGTAGGCTAGAAATTGAAAAGAAAATATAGCAGTCATTTGGATCCAGGTCGTTTTCTTTATGAATGGTTTATTAACCTTTGCTATGAAGTGATAAGGAACTGTTGCAGAATGAAAGCTACTATAAACAATCTTAATCAGTAAATGAAGCAAGATTTTAAAGAAGACAAAACTAATATGTGTATGCATGTGGTCAACGATGAATGATGTTGGTTTAGATGCCATGTAATACGCCTTATCTGTTTATCCGAAATGAAAAAATAAAAAAAAACTCTGCTAGAGGGGTTCCTTAGAAATAATTATTCACAGCATGCAAATCACTCCACTAAAAACAACAACTCTCCCTGATAGTTTCAATTTTCTTTGTAAAAACACCTTCTTATTATGATTCCCAATGACTCATCTCTTATTTCATATAAAACAGTCGGAGTTAATGTCTTCCTAAGAACATAATTTACTACATAGAAAATCTTACGAGAGTCAGTACCTGCAGTCAGGAAAAACAGACTGAACATGATCATATTAAGAATGTCAGACTTCTTGAAAAAAAGAAAGCTCTTGTTTTCCGAAACGTCTTTTTGTCCCTTTCGTGACCACTCTTCTCCAAATCTTCTGAGCGAGACCTCCAAGAAACTTATGCTTTCTAATATGTTGGCTTGAATTAACGGGAAATCTGTTCTGTCACTATTAAACTTTGTAGACTTAGAGAACTAATACAATATATTTATATGAACTACTAATTGCCGGAGCGCGGGGCGAAGCCAACTCTCCTATTGAAGATCAAGCTCTGAATGGAATTTTATTTCTATTTTATAATGCATAAATTTAGAACAATATCATTTTTTTTGTCAAAATACCATCAGTTATAACCACAATGTCAAGGATGTGAAGGTGTGGACATTGACGGCTCCAGCACCTTACTAGATCGTCGGACAAAAGTTCGTACTCCATTGAAACTTTAATCAGGTTGGTGAACTTCTGAAATGATATCAATACAAAATGTGACATCGAGTGAAGCTGCAAGTCTTCAACAATCATTATAAACTAGCGTATCAACCGACAAAAATGACGGACGTTTTCAAAATAAATAAACATCAGATTAAAAAGATAACGTAATAAAGAAATTTCATTTATTTTTATTTGATTCATTTATTATCATATTGAAAATTTTTATGCAGAACGTTCGAAAAGTGTCATTTTTTGTGCAGCAATATAAAACAAAATCGATCGCAGCGCCACCTAACAGCATTACAAATTTTGTGAATTTTATGCAAACAACGGGAATTATATATTAAAATGAACTGACAATCACCTTTATTTCTTTGATTGCTGGTTCCATGCGATCGAAACAAATATCATAATGAAAAAAGTCTCCCAAATTTAGGACCTCAACAGATTCGCCAGAGTTGTCAGCAACGCATTTTAGAATTTTGAGGCCTTTGTGGGTGGAAAACCATGGATATTCCATAGAAAATTCCTTGAAAAAAAGATATTTCACTATAAATATTTTAATTAATAAAGGTAAAAGAAAAGAAATGCAAAAAAAGTATAACGTAAAAAATATATAAAAGTACATGAATGACACAAATCCCATTTTAATAATAAATATATATTGAAAAACGTTTAACAATCTCAGTTAATATATTTTGTGACGTATATTTTCATACACAACAATCAATAATGACGTTTTTTTTTCTTCCTTTAAGTAAAATGTTATCTTTTAAGAAATGTTTAAGCACGTGTGCACAAAATTGTAACAATTTACTGTCAAATAAAGCATTTGCAATAAAATGAAGTGAAATAGCAATGTTCCTTATCTTTACAATCTACATCGTCCACAGTTATTGGTGTTTATATGTGCAAGTTTCTTACCTTTAATGAGCGTTGGTTTTGCAGCAATCTAATGAATGGTCGTGTAAAAGGTAGACGTCCTTTGCCGTTGGAATGGAAGCCACCAAACAATTTTATTTTAATTTTTTCTATTTTCGCTAGATCTAGAAGTTTTGAAAACGTTTCTAGATCTCTATCGTCTTCCTTTGAAGTATCGTCCAAATCTATCTGCAAATCTCGAAGATAGGTTGGGAAACTCGTGGCGATTGTGATAGCACATTTCACTGATAAAAAATAATTTGTTAGATGTGTATTTCATAATCTTAGGTAACGATCACAGGGAAAGAGGGAAACACTATGTTCTAAGAGCGTCTTGCTACTTAAAGTAGTTGGAAAAATTAGGTGTACAACATTTCTTAATATCGATCAGTGTAATTGAAGAAGAAAAGATTAGCCAATTTACCATTAATTGCATCAAATGAGGGTCCAGCAAGACTATCTTCTTCTTCTTCTTCTTCTGCTTCCTCCTCGTTTTCTTTTTCTTTGGTTCTCTTCCTTTGGAATTTAATAAACATAGTTCTCCATAGAACTGGGTCAGAAAAACCATCATGCCATGACTTGCACACCTAAACCAATAGAAAGGTGCAGTATATTGTAATAGATTATGAGATAGATTGTATGTTTTATATTGAAAAAATAACCCCACTAAATAAGAATATTTAGGCAAATTAAATGAGGTTTCAATATAATTTTTTTTTCAAAATCTTTCAATTTTTTCAAAGTACAAATTACAATTTTGATGTCAGTGATATTTAAATTTACTTCACATGTAATAATACAAGAAATGAAAAGGGGGAATTAGTGTAAAATATTCTCAGACAATATAT
>CALYLW010002777.1:0-30394 GCA_944989445.1 Ampullaceana balthica | reverse complement strand
GCGTTAACAACCAGCCCGCAAAGCAATGGTATTTGAATTCTTCTTTGTTCATCTTTTCACCCTTATCTGAGCCACATGTGTTTTTTCAATCAAACTTTATATATATACTTTTTATTTTGTTTTTGTTTTGTTTTTTTTTATGAAGTTGGATTAATTTTTTTTTTAGTAATTATAACTTTCATTTCCTCACTTTCTTAAATTATTATTTTGATTCTTTTTATTTCTTATTTCTATGTTGTTATGATATGTAATTTTTGCTTCCTCTTATATTTACATTTAGTTTTAATTCTCTTATTCCGTATATTATATTTTTCATAGAAAAGTTCCTTTTTTTTTTTTGTTTATTTTTTTTTTTATTTTTTTTTATTATTTTCTTATTTTTTTATTTTTTTTATTTTTTTTTTTTTTTTTTTTTTTTTTTGTTTTTTTTATTTTTTATATCATTATTTATTCTTTTTTTTTTATTTTTTTTTTATTTTTTTTTTTTTTTTTTTATTTTTTTTTTTTTTTTTTTATTTTTATTTTTATTTTTTTTCTATATTTCTTTTTATATTTTATTTTTTTTCATCTTTTATTTCTTTATTTTTTTATATTCTTAATTTTTTCTTTTTTATATCTATTTTTATTTTTCTTTCTATATCTAAAAATGTAATTTTGAATTACTCGTATTATTTATTAATCTCCCAGGACATTCCACCCAACTAAAACACGATGAAAAAAAAATTGGAAAGAGGTTGAAGAGGAGAAAACAATCTAAACAAAGAGTAAAAACGAACTAAACAGACTGACTGAGATGAAACAAGAAGCAAAAACATGAAAAAAATGAAAGAAAGAAAAAAGAACAGATATAATTACCATGAACAAGAAGGACATAAAAAAAAACGTTACAAGGTATGTATGCTGTTGTTTTGCTTTCTTATCGTGTTTTGCCGCCAGAGGCGGGTAGTGGGGGGGGGGGGGGGAAAAAAATTAATGAAGAAGGAAAAAATTGTCGCAATGGGTGAAGGATAATACGAATTGAAGCATGAAAAAAGCAAAAGACAAAACAAAATGAAAAAAAAAGGGAGAAAAAAGAGGAGAAAAACTACGTCCCAATATTAGTTAGGAAAATATAAAAATCTAAAAATTTGCAGCATTGTTTGTTTTCGTTTTTTTTTGTTTTTGGCAAAAGACGACACAACCACAACACACTTGCAAGAGCCAAAACCTCACTTCCCGCCGACATCACGCGAGCGTTCCGGCCCAGCGACAACGGATAAGTGAATGACGATAACAAGCATGCACCGTACCACACAGAAAGTAAACAAAATAGACATATGGTCAGCGCGCCGAGGACACGACAGACAAAAGACGATGATCCTAAGCGACTCAACTACGACATAAATACACAAAGTCACATTTGCTCTTTTTTTGTCACTCTTTATTTTTCGTATTGAATTTTTTTATTATGCGGAATTTTTGGTTTGTTTTCATGGTGTCAAACTGGACGATCCTGCCTGTTCTGTCTGTTTGATTGTTCTTGGGTGTAGTTGTCTATATTCCATAACCCTCAACTTTATTGATCCGCTTTTTTCATTTAATGTTGCTTTATTGATTTTTATGTTTTATTATTTACAAATTTTGCTCCACTTTATACTTATATCTGAAAATTTCTTTTCTGTTTTTATCAGCGCTACTGATTTTTATCTTTTTCTTGGGGCTTTTTTTTGGTGTGTTGTGTCTTATTTCCCTTTTTGTCCCTTTTGGGTTTTTGGGGTTTATTCTTTCTTCTATTTGTCAACATCCGTGTCTTTCCCTATTTATTCATATTTGTTTGATCTTGAGCCCTTATTATTTTTTCTCAATACAGTTTATAATGAACGAGATATTCGTTAAGTGTCGACCTTTGATACTTTTTTTATCCTTGGGGATACTCTTTCCCATTCTTTAAGCTAATTTACTGACTTGTACGGCTTTTATACTGTCTTTTGCTTGTTTTATTGTTTTTTCTTTTTCAATCCGTTGCTCTTCTTTCGTAGTTGTTGGTCTTGTGATTTGTACCTTTTATTTATCTTCGTTTTTGGTTCCTGTTTCTTTGTTTCTGTCTACTTGGTGTTCTTTTTGTATTATTTTTATTGAATTATTTACTAAAGATCAGTGTATTCTTATCGCTTACCCTTTTTTGTCATTATGTTCACTTTTTCTTTCTTTTTTTTTTTTTTTTACCT
Source organism: Ampullaceana balthica (assembly GCA_944989445.1). Classification (NCBI taxonomy): domain Eukaryota; kingdom Metazoa; phylum Mollusca; class Gastropoda; family Lymnaeidae; genus Ampullaceana; species Ampullaceana balthica. The sequence goes on along the minus strand of CALYLW010002777.1, from coordinate 28,187 downwards.
TTTTTGGTTTTTTGTTTTGTGGTCCTCCTTTCTTTTTTTTATTTTGGTTTTGTCTTGAGTGTCTTGGGGCGTCCTCTTTTTTTGTTTCTTTTTTTTATGGTTTTGTTTTTTTATGGTTCTGGTCCTTTGTGGTTGTTCTTTCCCTTCCCCTTTTTTCTTTGTGTGTTTTTTTGTTTTTTTTTGTGTTTCTTTTTTTGCTGTGTTATAGGTTGATTTTTATTTTTGGTTTTGGGTTTGGGGTGATTAGTGGGTGCGGTAGGTTTCCCTACTTTTTTGGGTTGGTATACAAATTTATACAGAAAAATATATAAAATAGAAAAAAGACAAACAAAAAACAACATACACAAAAAAAAACACAAACAGCTATAACCAGAACAACACCTAGTGGTGTGAACAACACCCCCCTCCCCCCCCCAACCCCTACCCCCCCCCCCCAAACGTTCTCCAGCCCCCAGCTTTTCGGGCGAACTCACTGCTTGTTGGAGGGTCATTGTGGTTGTTCGGTACCGTTCTGGCTTTTTATGCTTTTTGTCTTCTTGTTTCCTTCCTCCTTTTCCTTGTTTTTTTTGCCGTTTTCCCACCCGAGGCTGTCCCCCCTTCTCTTTTTAAAGTCTGTTTTTTTTCTTACCCCCCCCCCCCGCCCCTCTGCTTTTTTTTTTTTTGCTTCTCTTCCGTTTTTTTTTTATCTCTGTTTTTTTGTATTTTTTTTTTTTTTTTTTACTTTTACTTCTCCCTTTTTTCTGATTTTCTCTTCGTCTTCTCTTTCCTTTTTTTTTTTTCTTCCCTCCTCTCTCTCACCCCATCCACCCACCACTCCCCCCCCCCACTTTTCTCTTCTTCTTGCGCCTCTTATTATTTTTCTTCCCCCCCTTACCATCTCTTCATTCTCCCCTTCTTTTTCCATCTTCCATACCTCCTCCCTAACAAACACCACCTTCTAAAAATGTCCACCCCTTCTCCCGCCCCCACTCCTATCCTTCTCCCCTTTATTTTTTTTTCTTCTTCTTTTCTTTTTTTTTTTTTTTTTTGTCTTTTTTCCCCCCTCTTTCCCTTTCTTCCTACTGCTTGTTTTTTTTTTCTTCCCCGTTCCTTCTTTTCTCCTTTTGTTTTTGCTTCTCTTCCTTCTCTATTTTGTTCTCCATTTTTTTGTTTTTCTTGTCCCGCCCCTTTGTTTCTTTACTTTTTTTTTTCTTGTTCCTTTTTTCTGTTTTCTTTTTGTTTTTTTTTCTACTCTGGTTCTTCCTCTACATACTACCCAAACTACTCACTAAACCACAATAACTCAACCCAACAAATCGGCCGACCCCAACCCTCTCCCCCGGTATTAACACTCCCAAAATACGCCTAACACTAATGCTCTAATCGCACCTCCTTCGTTCATTTTTTCTCTGTTGTTTTTTGTTTTTTTCATCCTTTTTTTATCTTTTTTTTTCCCCTCGTTTTCCATTTTTATTCTTTTTTTTTGTTTTTTTTTTATTAATATTTTAGTTTTCTCTATTTTTATTTTTATATATTCATAATCTCTACTTTTATTTATTTTTTTTTGTTTTCCCCACCACCATCTCCCTACACCCACCCTCCCCACCTTCCTTACACCTTCCCTCAACCTTCTTCCTGTTTATTGTAACCATCTTACTGCTCTCCTCGTGCCCATTTCTCCTTCATACTCTTTTAAATTTTTTGCGAGACGTGGCCCCCCTTGTGTTCTGTTCCCTTCTGCTAACCATACCAACAACTCTCGTCCCCACCCCTCTGCCTGCTGCCTCTTTTTTTTTTTTGTTGGTTCCGCACCCGTTTTATTTTTCGCTCCTTGCACTTTCGACTTTTCTATTCGGTGGTGGTCGTTTGGTCTTTTTTGTTTTTGGTTGTTTGTTTGTGTTTTTCCCTGTGTTTTGTTGGTTTGTTGTTTTCGTTTTGCTTTCTACTCTCCTTTTTTCTCCCCCCCTTCGTTTTTGTCTTTATCCTTCCCCCGCCCGTCCCGTCTCCCCCCCCTTCTCTCCTCACCCCCTTCTCTTCTTCCACATCACTTCTTTCTTTTCCTCGTTTCTCCCTGTGCCCGCGCCCGCCCCTTTCGTTTTCTCACCCCGTCGCATCCCCTACCCGATTCTCTTACTTCTTCTCTTTTCTCTCCTTCCCGTTCAAGCCCCCTCACTCATCTTTCCAATCCCATTCACCCCTCGGTCTTTCTTATTTTCAACTATTTACTGTCTCTCCTCGTCCCTTCTTTCTCACACACCACTCCACCCCTTCCACATCTGCCGCACCACCACGAACCCTAAAATACTTACCATCCCATACTCACCCCCGCCTCGCCTTAATCTGCTCTTACTTGCTCACCCATGCTAATTTTCTCCTTCCTCCCTAACACCACCCCGACAACTCAACCCCACCGAGGTTGGCTCAGACTGTATGATATCAGGGGCGAAGATGAACTGATGATAAGTGGAATCTAGAGGATGACTTGGTGCGGTCGTGTGTTGCAGAAGTATTAGTGCCCAGAAAATCCCAAAATAAGTTAATAAGGAAGAGACAGAGATGGGTGTTTGAGAGTGTGGTTGTCAGTGTTCTGTTTGTTGCCGACGTGTAGTCTTTTCTCTTTCTCTTTGGTGGCTGGTAGTTTCTGTGTCATGTGTTTGGGGTTGTTTGTATTATGCTGGTGGATGTTGGCAGTGGTGGAATGAATTTTGAGTAAGGATGGCGGTGAGAGGTAGGTGTGAAAAATAACCCGGCACAAAAGAAAACCAACAACACCACCCCCCCTCCACCCACCCCACCCACCTCCCCACCCCAACCCCCCCCACCCCCAACCCCACCCCCCCCATTCGTTCTTTTACCTCTTGTTTTTTTTTTTTCTTTTTCTTGTTGCTTTTGTGGGCTTTTTCCCCTCCCCCTGTATTATATTGCTCAGCCCCCTTCATCTTTGTTTTACCTTGTTCCCTGTGTCTCGCAGGCCCCCCCATTCAGCTCTTGCCCCGCCCCTCCCCCACCTCTCCACTTGTCGCCCTTTCCATTTTCCATTTCACAGCAACCAACTCAGCTACTCTATTCTTGTCTTCGTCTTCTCTGCCCTTTCGGTTTTCCTCTTCTCCCCTCCTATTTCTCCTTTTTTGTTTTTTCCTCTTTCTTTCCTTTTTTTTTTTTTTTTCTTTTTCTCTTCTTTCTTTTCGTTTTTTCTGTTCCGCCACCCTCCGCCCTTTGTTGCGCACAACCCCCCCCCAACCGCCCCCCCCCTCCATAGCCCTCCCACCCACACCCCCCACACCCCCCACACACCCCCCACCCAAACACCGTTCACACTTCCCCCCTCCCCTCAGCCATCTTTGTACCTTTTTCTTATTACCGTATTGTTCCCCACCCACGTACCCCGCTACCCCCCCCTTTTCTTCCCTGCGTGGGTGCGGGGTTTCTTCGTTATATAGTGACCGATCTTGTGTTTATTAACGGCCTTTTCTCCCAACTACTTCCTTTTCTTTCTTTTTTTTAACTTTTTTTATTTCTTTTGATTTTTTTTATTTATTTCCTCACACCATACCCACCCCCCCCTCCACCCCATCCACGCATCTCCTTTCCCTCCCCCGACACCGCCATCACTCAGCATCCTCCCCCCACACGCCCCCCTTTTTTTTCTCTCTTGTTATTTGCTTCTTTTTTCTATTCCCCCTAGCCCCCCCCCCCTTTTTTTTCTTTAGTACTTTTTCATTTTTCTTTTTTTTTGCTTCGTGTTTCATTATTTTTTTTATCTATGTTTGTTTTTTATTGTATCTTTTTTCTTCCTTTTTGATTTTTGCTCTTTTTCCTTTTTTTTCTTTCTGTCCTTTTCTCTACAACCCCCCCCTTTTGTTTGTTTTTTTTTTTTTCTCTTTTTCTACTCCCACCGGCCACACTCCCCCCCCCCCCACTCAGCCCCCCCTCCAACCCCTCTTTTTTTTTGTCCTTTTCTTTCGTTTTTTTCTTTTTACTTTTTCATTTTTTTATTTTTCCGTTTTTTTCCCTTTGTTTCATGCTTTTCTGTTCCCCCCTATCTTCCTCCCTTCTTTAATTTTTTTTTTTTTCTTTTTTTTTTTCTTCCTGTTTTCTTGTTTTTTTTTCTTGTATCTTTTTGTTCTTTTTCTTCTTTCCACCTTTTTCTTCTCTTTTTTTTTATTTTTTTTGCACCCTTCCCAACTCCTTCATTAGCTTGTCGACTCCCACCACTCCCCCCCCCCACCCAAAGCCCACCCCCATCACTTCTTGTTTTCCCTTCTTCTTTTCTTCTCTTTCCTTCTTTCTTTATCCTCTTTCCTTTTTTCTTTCCCACGCCTAGTCTCTGTTATGTTTTTTTCTCCCCCCCCATCCCCGCCCGCTTTCTCTTTCTCTACTTCCCGCCCGCTCTTTTTTTTTTCCGTTCCCTCTCCCTCCCTTCCCCCCTTCTTCTTTAATTTTTCAGAATTTGTTTCCCCCCCCCCCTCCCTTCAGTTTCTCTCCTCATGCAGCCCCGCCCCCTCTTCTTCCTTCACTTCCTCTTCCCTCTTCCTCTTTATCCGTCTTTGTATCCCCTTCTCCCTTTTCTTTTCTTCTCTGTGCCTTTCTTTCTGGTTTCTTTTTCTTTCTTTTTCACTCGTTTGTTTCTCTTGTATTCTCTTTCTTTCTCTTTTTTTTTTCATTTTTTCTTTTTATTATTTTGTCGTGTCAGCCACCCCCGGCTTGTTTCTGTCCGTTTTCTTGTTCCTTTATGTTTTCTTTCCAATTTCTTTTTTTTCCTCCAACCCCCGCAGGCCGCCCCCGCTCCCCCCTTCTCATTTTTCATTCTTCTTTTCTTTATTTTTTTTCGTCCTCCATTCCCCTCGCACCGGAAACACCCCTCCTCGTTCACGAACCCTACCCCCCCCTTTTCTTCTCTTCTTTCTTTTCCTGCCCCCCCAGCTCCCGCTCTTTCTTTTTTTTGTTTGGTCTCTTCTATTCTTCCTCTCCCCCCACCCGGTCTCTACTCTTTTTTTTTTTTTCTCCTGCTATTCTCTTCCTCTTTTACCTCCTATTCCCTGCCCCCCCCACCCCCGCCCCTTCTCCAGCCCTTCCCCCTGCAACCTTTCTTCTCTCCCTTTGCCTGCCCTCCCCCCCATCGCTCCTTCTACCCTCGGTTTTTTTTTTTTTTGACCCCCCCACCCCCCCCCCCCTCTTCTCTCTTCTCTTTTTCTTTTTCTCTCTTCTTTCTTTTTCTCTTCCCTCCTTTCTTCTTCCTTCCATTTTCTTTCCCGCTTTCTTACCCACCTCCCCCTTCTCCCCTCCCAGCAACCCTCCACCCGCCCCCCCCGCCCCCCCCTTCCCCCGTCTTGCACCGGCTCCCCGCCCTCTTTCTGTTTTTTTTTTTCTCTTTGTGTCTTATCCTTTCTATTTCTTTTTCTTTTTTGAGTTTTTTCTCTGTACTAATTTTTCTTTTCCCTCTTTTGGTTGTTTTCTGTTATTTTCTTTATTGGGTCTTCTTCTTTCTTCTTCCTTTCCTGCATTATTTTTTTCACTTTTTCGTCGTTGTTTTATTGTTTTTTTCTTTTCTTTTTATTGATTCTTTTTTTTTTTTTTTTTTGTATCTTATTTTAGTTTTCCTCTTTTCTGTCTCCCTTTCATTCCTCCCCCACTTCCTTTTGTTTTCTCTCTTTTCTTGTTTCCTCTCCTCTTTCCCTTTTTTTTTTCTTTCTTCTCTTCTGCCCGATGCTCACACCCCCCCCCACACTCAACCGTTTTGGCATGGTGGGGCGTGGGTCTGTATGTGTTTTCCTGTGTGGTGTGGTTCTGCCACGTGTGGGGGGGGGGTATGGGTGATATTGGGGGGGGGGTGTGGGGGTGGGGTGTGTGGGTGGGTGGTGTGGGTTGTTTGTGATCAGGGGTGTGAATTTTTAGTTGGGTGTGTTGTGGGCGGTTTCCAGCTTGTGGTTTAGGATAGGTGTTTTGAAGTATTTTATATATTTGTTGGTTGTGGTTGGTCTGTCAACTCCGACCACCCTCACACCCCGCCACCCCCCCCCCCCACCCCAAACCCAGCCCCCCACCCCCCCAACTCACCCTCTCAAGACGAACCCCCCCCACCCCACCCCCCCCCCCCCAACCAACCCCTCCCCCTCCCCACCCCCCACCCCCACGGTCCCCCACGTCCCCCCCCCCAGGAGGGTAGTTATTATTTTTGGCGTCGCGTGGGACCGTCAGTTATCGCACCACCACACCCTCTCCCCGACCCCCCCCCCCACCACCCCCCCACCGTCAACACCCTGCTCTTCCCAACTTCAGCACCCAAATCCGTCTTCCCCGTTGGTCTGCTCCACACACCCCCACCCCCAGCTCATCCCCCACCTTATACACACCACAGCCCCAAACCCCCCCGACCCCCCCCTCCCCCTTCTTTCTCGTTGCTTTTTTGTTGTTTTCTCTGTCTCACGGACCCCGAACAGCCTCCACCCCCCACCCCCCCCCCCACACCCCCCCCCCACAAAAACCCAAACCCCCAACACCGCGCGTACCCCCCCACACCCCTCCAAAACCCCCCCTTCCTCCTCCCCCTCCCCCCCAGAAAACACCCCCCCCCCACCCCACCCCCCCACTCCCCCCCACCAACCCCCCCCCCAAACCCCACCCCACTCCCAACCAGCCAACGCACGCCCCACCCAACCCCCAAATAAACGTCCCACCACTAGAAAAACCCCACCAGACCCAATCAAGGAACAAAAGTGCATCATCTAATCCCCCTTATTGTTTCCACCATAGAAGTTCCCATAACACCACAGGAAAAAACAGCTTAAACAAATAGGTCCAACTAAACCAAGACTGTTCACCATACACCACCATCCAACCCAGTAACCACCCAGCTAAGAAAGACATAGGTTTAACAGAGACCATGTGAATTCAACTAGTCCCTGAAGGTTATAATTTCCTTAATGGTGACACCTGGTGACATAACAATAAATTCTTTTAAACATGTTATAATGTGACACAACTATCGTTTCTTTTTACGGTCTGGTGTCAAAATTACATAGTTTAAATCATTAACTTTTGATTCCACTTCATAGGAGCCAAAATATCTTGTAGTGTCTGCCCTGGAATTGGCAATAACACAAGCACCTTGTACCCTGGGGCAAACTGTCTGATTTTGGATTTCCTATCATACCAGACCTTCATTTTCTCTTGGTTAATTTTTAAATTTTATTTCGCTACATTACATGCCTCAAATAATCTATTTTTAAACTTAATTACATAATGTAATACATTTTCAGTGGATGTTGTGGACATCCAGGTTTCTTTTAAGAGCTTTGGGGGACCGCGAACCGCATGGCCAAACACCAGATCAAACGGGCTGAATCCCAGGGAATCTTGGACAGCTTCTCGGGCGGCGAACAACAGCATATTGATTCCTTCATCACAGTCCTTCTCTCTTTCGAAGCAGTAGGTCCTCAACATGTTCTTTATAGTTTGATGGAATCGTTCTAATGCTCCCTGTGACTCTGTATGATATGCACTAGACAGGCAGTGTTCAATGCCCAGTTGGTCCATGACTTGTTTAAAAAGTCCTGCTTTAAAGTTGCTTCCCTGGTCAGACTGAAGCACCTTTGGTAGGCCGAACAAAGTGAAGAACTTTGTTAAAGCGTTTATGATATTTTTGTCTTGATGTTCCTGAGAGGTATAGCTTCAGGGAAAAGTGTTGAAGAACACATAATAGTCAGCAAATATTGGTGACCTAATTTTGTTTTAGGCAGTGGTCCAACGCAATCTATGATGACACGGCTAAACGGCTCTTCGAATGCAGAAATAGGTTTAAGAGGTGCAACTGGGATCTTTTGATTTGGTTTCCCTACTACTTGGCATGTATGGCAGGAATTGCAAAATTGAGTGACGTCTGCCTTGATCTTGGGCCACTAAAAGTGGGATGTAATCCTGTGGTAGGTTTTATGTATCCCTAGATCAGCGGTTTTCAAACTTTATTTTTATTGTACCACTTGGTAAAAAAATCAAATTTTGGCGTACCACATGCAGCTAAAGTCCGATAAAAAAAAGCAGCAGGTGGGCACGAAGTCCCCTTGCAATTAAAGAAAACATCATACAGACATACAGTACGTTATAGGTATGGGTACTAACTAGGCCTATAAAGGTAAACTTAGACATAGAAAAGTTAATATTTTATTTTATGGAGCTCATTCTGAGTATCAATAAAAAATGAAAATAGAAATGTTAATGTGAGCTGTGAGCTTGTTTAGACGCACACAGATTTGCAATGTCAGGTTTTATGTTTGTTAATTTTAATCGCAAATCTGGTTCAAGTTCAAGCTTTGTTCTGTATTTATTTTTTATTGCAAGCATAGCTGAAAACCCAGTTTCACACAAATATGACGTGTTGAAAGGAATCAGAAACTTTAAAGCTCGATCAGAAATTAATCCATATTCATTCCTTCGCTTCAACCAGAAATCGCACAGCATGTCTTTTTTAAATTCGTTCTTCAATTCACGATCACATGAAATCTCAACAAACTGGTCTCTTTCAAAAACTGAATAATCAGCCGGCAACACCACATCCGAAAATGGATTTCGAATCCATTCCTTATTATCCAACTGTTCAGGAAAATATGATTGAAAATTCAGTATCAGTTGAGAGCAATGCTTCTTAATGTCTTCAATCAAATTAGCATGAAGTTGCAGCTTATTCTCCATCACAAAAGACTCAAGAGAAGAAAATGAAGCTACACAAGATTTCTCAAGATCTGACAAAATGAACTGAAGCTTTTTTACTATTGCATTTATCTTATCCACAACAGTAAATGGAGTGATATTTCTTCCTTGCAAACTCGTATTCAGTTCGTTTAGTTTCCCAAAAATATCCGCCAAATATGCCAAACGCATTAACCACAATTCGTCCAAAAGTAAATGCGATGTTTCAAATTTGCTGTTCAACAGAAACATTTGTACTTCTGAGCGTAGTTCAAAAAGCCGAGTTAAAACTTTCCCTCGAGATAGCCAGCGTACTTCCGTGTGCAAAAGAAGGTTATTGTGTTCACTTCCCATTTCATTGCAAATTATTGTAAACATGCGTGAGTTTAGAGCTCGAGCTTTTATGAAGTTAACTATTTTAACAGCCTGGTCTAAAACTGTTTTTAAAGTGTCGGGCATGGCTTTGGATGCCAATGCTTCACGGTGGATGCTGCAGTGTGTGAAGTTGGCTCTCGGTGCAACTTGCTTAATTTGAGTAACCACTCCACCATGTTTGCCTGTCATAGCAGCTGCCCCATCAGAACAAACCCCAACACAGTTTTTCCAATTTATTTCATTGGCAACAACAAAATCATTAATTTTTTTAAATATTTCATTAGCAGTTGTCCGCTCAGCTAAAGATTCGCAGAACAAAAATTCTTCCTCAACTGCCTGTTCATGTTCATACCTAACATACGTCATCAATTGAGCAAAGTTTGTAATATCAGTACTCTCATCTAACTGAATTGCAAAGTATCTGCTTTTCTGTATCCTTTGAATGAGGATTTTCTTTACTTCACAAGCTAAATCTTGAATGCGTCTGGAAACAGTGTTATCCGACAAAGGAACATTATCAAGTTTTTTGGCAGCATTCTGTCCTAACAAACAAGTTACAATATCTTTAGCAGCAGGTAATATTAGGCTCTCCCCAATAGTGTGTGGTTTCCCTGTTTGAGCAATTCGCAAACTGACCAAATAAGACGCTTCCAATGCTTGTAAGTTAATATTGGTAAATGACTTTAAACTTGTCTTACTTAGTTGCATTTCAATTTTTTTTCTTTTAAAAAATTCAAGTGGTTTATCTTTATAAAGGATATGTTTTGTATTGAAATGGCGCTGAAGCAGAGAGGGTTTCATTGAATGATTTGAAAGTTTTTCACTGCAAATGACACATTGAGGCTGGGGTTCATTTTTGTCACCACACCAAGTAAATCCAAAGTATAAATAGCTTTCGTCATACCGTCTAATAATCTTTCGCTGCTTACGAGTGCCATCATCTTCATTCTGGTTAAAATTCAAGCTTTGTTCTCGAGTGCTAGCCTTGGTGGATTCATTACTAACCTTAGCATTGGCCGGTTCTAACTTTCTTTTAAGCGGTTGATTTTTTAACCATTTATCCATTGATGGGTTTAAAGATTAAGAATTGGTATTTGGTATTTCAAACATATAGCCAGTGGCTAGGCCAATATTCAAAAATTTTGCCACGGAACCTAGAATGTATATTCACAAACTTATTAATTATACATTTCCACATTAAAATTTAAATAAACTACGAACACCGCATAAAAGTGCCAAATCTAAAGTCAAACTGCCAAGACTACCTCCACAGTCCACAGTATACTATTTACGTCTGTGCTACCTCTACCAGAAAACAGAATTCCTTCGCACAGTTGCCAGTTGGCGCGTTTACAACCATAGATTATTTAATTGTAGAATCAACACTATAATAGGAGATATTCGTATGCAATTGTGTTGGAAGATAGATATTTTTGAGTATAAATAATAAGTATTTATGGAAGAGAATTAAAAGTTTTACAAAAAAAGCCAATTAGAATAATAGGTTACGTAGGGTCGTAGGCCTATGAATTGGCCATCGCCGCCATGTTAATGCACTACTTGGCACATCTGCATTTGATTTTTAGAAATCTGTTGCGTTTGGGAATTATTTTGCTTCAAACTATTGCCTAAATTTGTTCCAATTAAAATATTTTTGTAATTAATACTTACTAGTTAACTAATAAAAAGTTTTAAAAAATAAAATTGTAGCAATAGATACAATCAAAGAAATATGGTCACAATTTAAATTGTTTTCAAAATTTTTCGCGTACCACCTAGAGAGGCCTGGCGTACCACCAGTGGTACGCGTACCACAGTTTGAAAACCGCTGCCCTAGATGGTCTGAAAGGGGTGAGCTATGGGCCAAGCTCTTGATGTCATTTCTAAATGGAGCGGGAACCACTATTTGAACAATTCTCCACTCTTCATCAACTGCTGCATCTGGAGGTCGCCATTTCCTCATCAGCATATCGTTCTGCAGGTAGTAGCATGTTGCTAACTGTTCGGGCTTCTTCCTCAGTCACTGCATCCTCTCGAAGTTTTGCGACTTCAGGATCAATTTTCTGTTCTTCGATTATTTGAAGCCGGGTTGGTGTCTTGCGATCATCTGCCTCTTCGTTTAGAGTTTTGAAGAATGTCGTTCCCAAATCTACTTCTGGTTTGAATTTCTTGACTTTCTTCCGCCCGGTAATCTCTTGTAGAGAATCTTGCAACTCATGGCTCCGGGTGACAGCACATGCTGGATATATGTCTGGATCCTCATCTTGAATTTCAGTCAGAGGAGGCTCATGAGTGACGATGGGTTCGGCGATTACCTTACCCACCAGCTAAGTCGTTGCCTAGCAACAAATGGATGCCTTCTAACGGTAATGTCGGTCGGACACCCACAACCACAGGTCCGGAGACTAAGTCTGACTTGAGAATTATCTGATGCAGTGGAACATCAATAAATCCTAATTCTACGCCTCTCAACAGGATGCTGCTTCCAGTAGAAGTAGTTTCAGACAAGGGAAGTACACCCTCAAGTAGCAGAGACTGTGAAGCTCCTGTATCTCTTAAGATCTTGATAGGCCGTAGACTTGAAGTATCACCTGGTAGTGACACGAATCCTTCCGATATGAAAGGCTTGAAATCTTGATTGACATCAGTTTGGTCTGATGTAGAAGTTTGGACCTTGGTAGATGAACTCTTGCTTGAGTCTTGAGAACATTCGGCTAGGGTAGAAGGGTAAAAACTCTTTGAAGAGTCAGAAAAACTTTCACTTGAGTCCTCAAAATGACACTCTCTGGAGGTAGACCTCTTCTCGGAGCACAAGGATCTCTGTGAATAGTTCATAAAACTGCCAGTCGAAGTGGAAACTTGGCTGGAGTCGGTCGAACTAGCCTTGCTGTTCCTGTTTAAACTCATTGCTGAGTCAGAACAAACTTTTGATGAGTTTGTATCAACATCTGGGGAAGAGTAGACTTTCTTGGCCTTTAGAGACTTGTTACCAGAACTGTAGGTACTTGTACATGCCGCTATCTTGTGTGAGGTATTTGGATGAGTGGGCTTGTCAGTTTTCTTCTTCAGTTTCCAGCAAATCATCCCTGGAGTGTCCATCCTTCTTACAATAAGAGCAAACTGCTTTTGATGTAATCTGTGGCTTGGAGCTAAACGTGTTTGGTCTTGTTTGAGGTTGGCTTCCAGTTGTAAGTGATGTTCTGTTGTGCTTGTCAGCATCTCGTGTCATATGGACCTTTCGCTAATTCGTGAGAGATGATGTATTCATCGGCTAACACTGCTGCCTTATGCACGTCATCTTCGCCACGGTCAGCAAGATGTGTCCGGATGTCTACAGGAACACAGTTCTTGAACTCTTCCATGAGGATTAGATTCTTCAGCTTGCCGAAGTCAGCGTTGATGTCCTTCGAGTGCAACCATTTGTCTAGAAAGTCTTTCCTTTTGGTGGAGGAACTCTACGTGGGTTTGGCCATTGCGTTTCGAGAGCTCCCTAAACTTTTTTCTATATGTCTCGGGGACACATTCGTAAGCTTTTAAAATGATATTCTTTATCAAATTAATAATCATTACGCTGCTCAGCCGTCAATGACGAGAAAACCTCAGCTGCCCGACCAGTCAGGACTCGCTGCAACAATGTCGACCACAGATTTTCTGGAATTTTAAAATTAGTCGCAGTTATTTCAAACTGCACAAAATATTGGTCGACTTCTTTTTCATTAAACAGTGGGATTATATGTGCATATTTTAGTGCATCATAGTCCTGACAGGTAGGAGCTGAAGATCTATTTTCCATTGCCATCTTATTACTTGAACTTTCCATTTCTTTTAGTCTTATTTGCAATTCCTTATTTGCCTCCAATTCTAACAATGTAAGCTCCTTTTCTTTTTCCATTTCCCTTAATTTAAGCCCCTTTTCTTTTTCTAATTCCAACAGTTTAAGCTCTTTTTCTTTTTCTCTTTGAGCTTCCAACTCTAATTGTTTCAACTTTATTTGAAGCTCAGTTGTTAGAGTCATTATGTGATTCACTGATTCAAGACTATCTTCTGATAAGAGATCTTCGTTTACTAAATGTATAACAATAAGATCTCTTATTGTTTTCTTTACAGTGGAATTAGAAACTTCTATTTCTAACTTTTTAGCAATGGAAAACAGTTCTTTTCTCGTACATGTGTCCAATGTCTCTACAGAAAGATCATTCAAATTAAATTCCATTATGACACAAAAGTTATAGGCTAACTAAACACAAAATTTAATTTTAATGCAAATATAAAATATTATATCTAAATTTACTAATAGGTATCGTGTCAAAATAAAACTCTAAGTCAGTTACGTGTATAATGTAATACAAAGTAAACAAGTTAAAAGTTTACAAATATGGTTCAAATAGGAAAAATTTCCTAATCCCGGACGAGCCCCCAATTATGTTACGTCCGCAAGGGTTATCGTCTCTCTAACTTACAATAAAGTTGAGAGAAATGTTTAAATGGCTCGTTCACACGGCACGTAACACAAAAGAAAGATGAACACAATAACTGACTATACAATTCTTAATTTAATACAATGAAATAATGAAAAGTAAATAACAATTAAACACACGATACCTTGTGGTTAGGAATAAACCGTATAATTAGTTCAATCTTAACCTAATATAGATCTAACAATAACGACTAATAACATAAGTTAATAATGTAAAGAGATAAAAAAAAACTCACAACAATAGCCAATAGCGTTTACAGTAGAAGGTTAACAATGACAGGTAACAATTACAATAGTGGCCAGCCTAGCTTGGTAATCTTCTCGTGCGATGCTCTGTCTATCTCTCTCTCTCTCTCTCTATTTCCTTATATACTAAATCTTTAGGAAAGCTCCGGGCTTAACTTCTAATAGAACAACATATCTTTCATAACTGTTAGGGTCCAGAACCTTCTAGCCCTTTCATGAACAGCTTAGATAAACCAAAACAAGGTCAGAGGTGTAAACTGACCCTAGGACAACAGACTGTGGAGTGAATAGGAAGGGGGGTGGGGCACAGTCGTAAATCACTGCGAACCGTGGGCATCACACTACGCATTCATGACAAGCGGGAAGAGAGGAGAGGGGGGTAGTACCTAACAATAATATAACTACAAATCTTTTTTTCCAAGCATGATTTATATTTATTTAAAAAATTATACCGGCATTTTTTTAAAAATAATTTGTTAAATATATTATTTAGTGTATAAAGATTTTCTTGTACGTGCAGAACTCAGCATATGTAGGACAGTGGTGGAGCGTAGAGGGAGGGGGCGCGTTGACCCGAGAGCAAAAATTAAAAATCCGAGTGGGTGGGGGGCGAAACATTGTGGGGGGGGGAGGGAAGGAAAATATTAAAATATTTCCTCCCCCGTCATGATCTTCTCTTTTGATTCTTTATTAAGAAATCTGAAACCAAAACTACTGCATCGGGTGTATTGGAATCATCTGCAGTATGAATAATTCTTTTTAACGATAATTTCATTTCTCTTAAGCTTCAGCTATGGGTGGACTGCTCTTCTATTTTTCCAATTAAGGCAAAGCTGAGAATAACATTGAAATAATAGAAAACTTGGAAATGTAAGAGATGAGACAATAAAAATGTTTATGTAAAAGAAAACTATTTTCCTTGTACCAGGTTCTCGGAGCATCATAGCATTAGAAATAGTTCAAGGTTGGGCATAAAACCGAGTTAGTACCTTATTAAGAAATAGTTCAAGGTTGGGCATAAAACCGAGCTAGTGCCTTATTAAGAAATAGTTCAAGGTTGGGCATAAAACCGAGCTAGTGCCTTATTAAGAAATAGTTCAAGGTTGGGCATAAAACCGAGTTAGTGCCTTATTAAGAAATAGTTCCAGGTTGGGCATAAAACCGAGCTAGTGCCTTATTAAGAAATAGTTCAAGGTTGGGCATAAAACTGAGCTAGTGCCTTATTAAGTTTCTTACCATTTAAGTGATACAATATTACTAGACTTCTCAAAAGCATTTGACAAAGTTCACCATCTTAGTTTACTTAAAAAACTTAACTACTTTGGAATCTCAGGTTCCTTACATCACTGGATCCAAGACTTCCTTTTGGGCAGGGAGCAGACTGTAATAATTAATGGATCTAAATCTGCACCAATAAAGGTTAACTCAGGAGTTCCACAAGGAACTGTGCTAGGTCCCTTACTCTTTTTAATTTATATAAATGATTTACCCAACAACATCTCAACAGGTACAAAAGTTAGGCTATTTGCTGATGATTCTATAATCTATAGAACAATAAAATCAGAACAAGATAGCACAATTTTACAAAAAGACTTAGATGAATTGATAAAATGGGAAACTAACTGGAGTATGTCTTTCCATCCAGAAAAGTGTCAACTGTTAAGAGTAACAAAGAAAAAGAAACAAATAAATTCAAAATATTACATTCATGGAAAAGAACTGACCCAAACTAAAGATGCAAAATACTTAGGAGTCTTAATAAATGAGAAACTATCATGGAATCCCCATGTCAATGAAGTTATTAAAAAATCAAACAAAACCTTAGGCTTTATAAAAAGGAACTTTAACAAATGTAATAGAGATATAAAACTAAAATGCTACCTCACTTTGGTGAGACCTGCACTAGAATATGCATCTTCTGTATGGGACCCATCCACCAAAGAAAACATTGATAAACTAGAACAAATTCAAAAAAGAGCTGCCAGATTCATTACTGGAGAATATTCGAAACTGACAAGAGTAACACCATTAGTTAAATCATTAAACCTTGAAACACTAGAGGATAGAAGAACCAAGAGCAAAGTAGTAATCATACATAAAGCAATTAATTCTAATTTAGAAATACAACACAAAGATAACTTAATACAACCCTCAGATAGACATAAGGATAAAAACACCTTTCTTATTCCGTATGCAAGAACAAACACATACAAGTTTTCCTTCTTCCCGTCCGGAATTCGGGCGTGGAATGGGTTGCCTGAAGAATCCAGGAAAACCAACACTTTATCAAGATTTAAATCTCTAATAAAAATGCAGGACTAAACACAAACCATAGATAAGCGTAGGACGCAATAATCTTCTGTATAGAAGGAGCGTCTGTAAACAGATAAGATAAGATAAGATAAGTGGAGGTGGTTGTCTTTATTGAAAGCTTTAAAAAATATCATAAATCCTATTAAAATATTTGTGTTCAAAAGATATTTTTAAAAATATTTTGCCAATGACAGCACAAGCTCGCCATAACATAGATCAGTGGTTCCTAACCTTTTCGGGTCCATGCACCCCTTCAGATGCCCGAAAACGTTCATGCACCCCCTCGTAAAACTTGCAGAAAATGCATAATAAGCTATGTTTATTTTAGGAACACAACAATAGGCAACAGGGAATTTAGTGAGAGATCTCATGCTGATTTTTATGATCATTAGAGATTTAAATCTGGGGACTGTTTTGGACAAAGCAACTCTCATGTCATCCTCTGCATTCAACTTATTCCTTGCCTTGTGTTTAATCGTCAAAAGTGTGGAGAATCCTGCTTCACAGAGATATATTGTGGCAAATGCTGTGCCCTTTTGGCTAGTTGTGGGTAGGAATCTAGCTGGGCGCACCGAAATTCAATCGAAGTATTGCAAATGAAGGCACTACTCAGTAATTCTCTGATTCTCAAATCAATCAGGCTATCTTTAGCAAGGTCACTGTCATCAATGTTGTCCAAGTCACAGAGAAAAGGATTGTGAATCCAAAGGTCTTTCCTAGCAATTCTTTGACAGAAAAACCCATCAAAGGGCCTTTGCAATGTTGAAATGTGCTCTGAAATTTCCCCTTTGATGTTGTCAGGCAGTGATCCCTCAGTGCTTCCTTCTGTAGCAGATATTACAAGTTCATCCAAGAGTGGAATCTTGGCCAAGTTGGACTTTTCTAGTTGTCGTTGGAATAGTGACAGTTTGTTAAGGGAGGCTTGCAATCTCTCAGTAGCATCCATTACAGTCACAGCAGGTCCTTGGAGAGATGTGTTCAACTCATTCAAGATGGTGAAGATGTCAGCCAGGTATGCCAAGTAATGAATGAAATTTGGACATTCAAACTTGTCAGCAAGGTCACTCTCTTTTTCTCGCACGAAAATGGCAAGCCCCACTTTCAGTTCTACTAACCGAGAAAGTATCCGTCCCCTGGACAACCAGCGCACCCCAGTGTGGTAGAGCAGAACTTCATGCTCAGAGCCCAGCTGACAGAACAACTTGAAGAGGCGGTGGTTCAAGGCATGTGAGCGGATACAATTTACAACTTGGACTTCAGTAGAAAGAACTGACTTCAAGGTTGGAGGTAGAGTTTTGCATGACATGGCCTGACGATGAAGAATACAGTGTGTAGTAACAATATCTGAAACTTCTTTCTTTACCAGTGCTGAAAATCCTGACGAGTATCGAAGTACCTATCAAAAAGGTTGTATACGGGCGCCCTTTGACGCGACATGCCTTGCTTATGGTTTACATTATCAGATTATCAGTTTTTCTTTCTTTTTTTTCTTCCTCTTTTTCTTTTTTCCCCCTCTGAATCGTTCATGCACCCCCTTGAACCTGCTCATGCACCCCTTGGGGGTGCATGCACCACTGGTTGGGAACCCCTGACATAGATGGTGTATTGAGATGTTTTTAAATTTAATGTAATGGCTGGAGTGGATAATTCGCCATCGAGTGCTCCGCTCCGCTCAGCCTTTGAGTTAATTTAATTTACACATACTAGAGTAATAACACGTTTTAA
Source organism: Ampullaceana balthica (assembly GCA_944989445.1). Taxonomy (NCBI): domain Eukaryota; kingdom Metazoa; phylum Mollusca; class Gastropoda; family Lymnaeidae; genus Ampullaceana; species Ampullaceana balthica. Next base: position 10,387 of record CALYLW010002777.1, on the reverse strand, counting down.
ACAAATACGCGCATTTTATCAAATCTTATAACGCACACAAACACACACGCACATACCAAATTTAAAAAAAAGTATTTGCATTTTCTATTGGGTAAATATTACCTGTCTCTAAAATTCAAAGAATTTTATTTTATTAATTTATATTATTATTAGAGCTGTTAACGATTAATTTAAATTTAATCGTTAACATTTGAAAAAATAACAATTAATTAATCGTTAATTTCGATTAAAGCCAAAAATATAAATTTATGGTGTCATTAGTAACACTTATTAAATGTTCTTGTTGAAAATCTAAATAACACTGGGATGTCTTCTTTATATGACATCTTTAAACCAACAACGCAAACAGACAAGTGTATTGACCTTATTTGGTTCAAGTGATGATCAGTGATGAGCAGGTCTTATTGACAATATAACCAGCCGAGATGAACAATCGTTCACATAGATTAAGATTGTCTCAGCTGAAGTTTCTGATACTGTAGTGTATGTTTAGTTTTCAGGTGATATGTAAGCGAAGTGTTAGATCTATGGTGCAATGTTCCCTTTAAGCAGCGCGGCTGCTCAGATATTTGACCGACGCCACGCAGGAGTTTAGAATCACCGCGCAGCAAATTTTGTAAAATATTGCAAAAAAATGGACGCTGTGGAGGGGGGGGGGCAGCCATAACGGCTAGTAGGCTTGACAAGACAGAGAGGCGGTGTCTTACTTGTCATATGAAAAGAGCCAACTTGCTTTGACATACCGACACAAGCCCGTGAGAGGAGACACCTTCCCTCCCCTCCCCAACTGTACTCCCTCCACAGTGGGATGGGGGGGGTACGACTTTTCTTTTTTTTTAAAGAGTCACAGCTTGCAGAAAAGGGACGCGAATTATTTACCACTCCTTTTTCTTGTCTTTGTCATTTTTTTTTGTACTTGCAAGGGTCGCTTAATCCCTCGTGGACATCACTAAAATAAGAATTTACGTCCATTTACGTGGCTCTACGGAACACGTTTTCTGAAATGTCACGCCAGAATAATAACCCAAACGCCTTGGAAAATTCGAGTAAGAGAGGTTGAAAGCCAAAAAAAATCTTGGAGTTAAGGAGATCTAAAATACATTAGTCTTACGTGACATAACAGTTAATTCGATATAGGGAGGTTTTCGACTTAGGGAAGTTCCACTTAGCGACGTCCGACTGTATTTCACTTTTATCCTTGATAACAAAAAGTGAATAATTAATTATATTTAAATATATTTCGTTTAAACCATTATAATATTTTTTTATTATGTTTTTTGGCCTTTGCGGGGCTTCTTATCATACAAATGACATTATAATTTTACAGTCATTCTTTTAAAAAGAAAAATCTTACTATCCCCATCCCACTGTCGAGGGAGTAAAGTGGGGGAGGGGAGGGAAGGTGTCTCCTCTCACGGGCTTGTGTCGTTATGGAAAAGCAAGTTGGTTCCTTTCATATGAAACATCCTGTCAAGCCTTCTAGCCGCTATATGTCCCCCCCCCCTCAATATCAACATTGTCTTTGATTAATCTGCGCCTGTTACGCCAGTTTCCCTAACTCGAAACTTGAAATAAATGAAGAGCAATTTATAAATGATGAAATAAAATGCTTTAAACACCAAATAAAAGAACTATTGCTAAACATAAAACCTGCTGACATGACTCATTTAGAGCTTCTAAATGTTCTCGCTACATGGGAATTGTAAGAATCGTACCCGAATATCGAACGAACTCTGAACACATTTCTTACAATGCCAACCACAGTAGCCACTGCTGAAAGGAGTTTCAGCAAACTAAAAATTATCATAAATTACTTGAGATTGGCGTCAGGTCGACAAAGCATATCATCTCTAGCTCTTCACATCATCTCTAGCTCTTCATATCATCTCCAATTCTTCTTTCCATTGAACGTGAACTTACCAGTCAATTAAACTTTGATGAAATAAAGACTAATTTTGCAAACATTAAAGCAAGAAAAGATAAGCTTTGCACATTTGATATAGGTCATAGGAGTGGATCGGTAATCGGTGGAGTGTTACTTAAATTTACTTTTAATTGTTAGTTTATATCGTTATGTATGAGATAATGAGTATGACACATACGACACTATTGTTTTTATGTATAATACATGATACTTCAAGTTTTTCTGTAGTCTTTATTAACGCAACAATATCCCGTTTTATCAAACCAATTTATTTGGTATTATTTAGTAAACTAGGTTGTGCTGCGGCGCCGTCCACTTTTTTTAGGGCGCCTACGGCTCCCACCTTTTTCAAAAGCCCAAGTAACTTATCTTTGTATAATACATACGAAATATTCCTGAAATTTACACAAAGTATTTTATAATTAACAATCCTCAAATCCTCTTTTTACATCGTTCCCTTTTCCAAAATTAAAATATGAGCTAACACAATGACGTCATATAATATCTTTTTACGGCGATAAATTTTAGAAAGCAGCGCACCAAATTACTGCACCAAAAAGTAACTCTTTTCGAACGTCCGCATGAAATTGTTCAATTATTAATAAACGAGCAACAAAGACCGTCTGAGGTCGTTCCGCCACCGTTCGGTGGCATGTTGTAACTCCCCTCCAACAGCCGTCTCGACCGGCATTACATGTGCATCACGTCAAAAATACTATTCATTATAGTTAAAATAAATAACTCGTAAAAACAGAGCTTTTTTGCTATAAATCCCAACGCGCATAACTCATAATAAAGTCTTGGAATAAATACCGCACCAAAAATAACTGGTTTTGAACGTCCGCGTAAAGGGCGTAAACGTGTTCAATATGATTGGCTGGAGGACAGTAGGAGTCATGTGTTTGAGGGACCAAACGCTATAGATGACCGGACAGAAGGGACAGAAACTTGCCTATTATTATATAGGATAGTGTGGAGGGTGTTTAATGTTAATCTGGAAACCAAAATCATTATGATTTTTAAGTCTATATATTCAACAACAACCAAAAGCAGAGTGATGTCCCTCAGAGTTACGGCAGGATAATTGAGGGTAAATATATATTATGAATAGGTTATACTGCGGCGCCGTGGCGCCTGAGGCGGACACTTTTTTTAGGGCATCTACGGCGCCCACATTTTCAAAAGCCCAACTAACTTGTCCTTGTATGATAAATACGTAATATTAAACTTCCTTAAATGTACACAAAGTATTTTATAATAGGGGTTTAGGGCGCCTGTGGCGCCCACTTTTTTTTGGGTCAAAAGCCCAAGTAACTTATTCCTGAAATGTACACAAAGTATTTATATAATATTTTTTACAGTGCTATTAGCACTGCTAATCACCACACGATTTTTAAAGTAAATTTAGAAGCAGCGCACCAAATTACTGCACCAAAAAATAACTCTTTGAGTCAGTCAGCACTGATTACAACACAACTGCTGGCGTCATAGGTTCGTGCATTGTTTGGTTAATGTTAATCTGGAATCCAAAATTATTATAATTTTTAAGTCTATATTTTCAATTTAAAAAAAAAGCATAGTGATGTCCCTTAGCGTTAGGCGTGAGACAGTCAGCGATAATTGAGCGCAGATATACATATTATAATAAACTGCAAAGTAGTATTTTTCCTGTCTTATGCATTTTTTATTTCCACGTTGTATGACTGTCACTCTAAGACTACGCATTTATTGTCATAAATAAAATAAGAGAAATTCAATTTTTTTTTCTAACAAATGAAAAAATCACAAAGCTTAAACTTGTCAATTTATCAAGGGCGCCAAAAATAAATTAGCCAAGGGCGCCAAAAATAAATTAGCCAAGGGCGCCAAAAATAAATTAGCCAAGGGCGCCAAAAACATAGTTACGCGTCTGTTGTTGTTGTTTTTTTTAAAATTTAAAACTTAAGTTTGTTTCTGGGCATGAATCAGAAAAATATTACCATTAAACGTGTATGTATTTAACAATTTCAATGTATACTCCTGCAGGTAAAATACGTGTATGGTCATTCAATTTCCATCTTCATGTTGCTTTTCATACTGGGGAAAATATATAGGGCCTAATTTTACCCATTTGAAACCCCCTAGAATAATTCAAGTAAATCAACAACAACAAAAGCCCATTGTCGTTGGGAAGCAGATTGGGGCACAAGACAGATCGATGACATGATTTCATCCCCCCCCCCTTTTTTCCCCCACTAGGACTGACCTGATCAGCTTGCACGCAAGGGCTAGAGTAAAAAATAAAAATAAAGAAAAGCACCGCTCTACTGAAACAGGTGGGATTGTGTTCAGAGTCCCACAGCCTGGTCTGTTCATAAAACGTCCCACAACAGTCACGCCAGTAGTTGCAGCCCTGAATTTACCCCGAGTGCTGTTCAGTTGGGCAACCAGATACCCTGCCAGTTAGTATCGTTGCGGTGTAGCGTGAGGACTAGCACAGCACGGTGTCTCTGGCAACTGTTGTTCTTGTTCTGATAGGGAATATCCGGTGTTGAAAGTAAACAATATGACAGTGTGAACTTCTATGGTGTATTATGTTTACCGCGTGTGTGTCTAAACTAAGAGACAATCGCGTGTATGCTGTAGGTGGTGTGTAGTAATGCAAACACACCGGGATTAATTTGCATTGATGCGTGATATTTTGGGGCGTGATTCTTACTGTTGTGTTTGTTCAACCTTGAAATTATTTCTGGAATTTTTTCTCTTTATCGAGAAACTTAAACATTCTGGTACTCTCGTTGGATACACCTTTTCCATCTAAAAAAATATGTAAAGTAAGTTTTATCTGTCAAGTGAAATTACATTTATTTGTTATTATTTATGAGGTCTGGCCAAGGAACAGTCAAATGTAAATGTTATGTTGAAGATATAAATGAGTGCATAATAAATCATACGTTTATAAACAATGTTAGAGATTTCTTATACCAAATAATTTTATTGATATTTTGAGTAAAATATCATGAGTAGGCAAATATCTGAAATAACAAATTTTCAAAATTCCTTTTCCCACACAGGTGCATTATGTGTATTGTATTTAATCAATCTAATTCTAAGGATCATCATATGTACATCCAATCTAATAATTTAGACTGAAGATAGCCGGCTAATCTGACAAATCAGATATCCCCACTCGCACCAATTTTCACAGGAACGGATGAGTCCTCTTGTCCAATGAGAAGCAGCAGCTCCTCATGTTGATACAGACGCCAGGTAGACAATTGGTTAGAGCGCCTAACTAGAGGGCCAGGTAGACAATTGGTTAGAGCGCTAACTAGAGGGCCAGGTAGACAATTGGTTAGAGCGCTAACTAGAGGGCCAGGTAGACAATTGGTTAGAGCGCTAACTAGTGGGCCAGGTAGACAATTGGTTAGAGCGCTAACTAGAGGGCCAGGTAGACAATTGGTTAGAGCGCTAACTAGAAGGCCAGGTATACAATTGGTTAGAGCGCTAACTAGAGGGCCAGGTAGACAATTGGTTAGAGCGCTAACTAGTGGAAAGATACCGCGCCAATGTAAAGCCACGAAAAGTCAAGTACAGAAGATTTCTTTCATGTTTAACTCTTTGAGCTGATGTCAAGGTTATTGAGTTTTAACAGATACTTTATAGTTTAACTTTTTCCATATCATTTTTGTCCACATCAATTCGCCCCATCATTCTTGCACATCCCTTCGTCCCATCGATTACAATAATTGTCTACTTCTAATGTCCCCATCAGTTTTACCCATCCAACATCCCTGTTAGAATATGCCATCATAACATAATGTATTCATGATGCACTCTCCAACCAATCATTTCTTTCCATTGATCGCTCTAAGGGCCGGTACTCCACATTTACCTTGAGACTGGCACGACACTGATGAGATGTAGTTGTAGTAGTGGTAGTGGTTTTATCGTCAGTACGGATATGATATAATGTGACACTGTCTATTGTAATGTCTGTCTAGACATGATATAATGTGACACTGTCTATTGTAATGTCTGTCTAGACATGATATAATGTGACACTGTCTATTGTAATGTCTGTCTAGACATGATATAATGTGACACTGTCTATTGTAATGTCTGTCTGGACATGATATAATGTGACACTGTCTATTGTAATGTCTGTCTAGACATGATATAATGTGACACTGTCTATTGTGATGTCTGTCTAGACATGATATAATGTGACACTGTCTATTGTAATGTCTGTCTGGACATGATATATTGTGACATTGTCTATTGTAATGTCTGTCTGGACATGACAAATGTGACACTGTCTATTGTAATGTCTGTCTAGACATGATATAATGTGACACTGTCTATTGTTATGTATGTCTAGACATGATATAATGTGACACTTCTATTGAAATGTATGTCTAGACATGATATAATGTGACACTGTCTATTGTAATGTATGTCTAGACATGATATAATGTGACACTGTCTATTGTAATGTCTGTCTGGACATAATATAATGTGACACTGTCTAATGTAATGTCTGTCTGGACATGATATATTGTGACACTGTCTATTATAATGTCTGTCTAGACATGATATAATGTGACACTGTCTATTGTAATGTCTGTCTAGACATGATATAATTTGACACTGTCTGTTCTAAAAATTCTTCTCATTGTCTACGTTTAACGCTGATGCCAGATTTCGATCATGGTGACGTGGGTGACGGACGGGTGATAAGTCTCCTGGGTTTGAACGAGTTATTTCCCTTTTGTAGGTAACTCGCGGGAAACAATCAGTCAAACTCTTACTTCCATCTTTGGAAGCTTGGAGTGTTGGAGACAACATTAGGACCTCCCTACCCAACCTAACTGGTAGTGAAGATGCCGCCCTTGAGAGTCTATTGTGTGATATAAGCTCAGAATTTCCCAAAGACATTAGTACGGAGGTAGTGAAATTGAAAACTCTACCAAATAAAAGTCCACACAATGAACATTTGGAAACATAAATTAGTCGGCCAACCTGGTCTCAAACATAAATTAGTCGGCCAACCTGGTCTCAAACATAAATTAGTCGGCCAACCTGGTCTCAAACTTTTAAAACAACAAGCAAAACTATATATCTTCTAATATATAAAGCTCAGTTGTTTGTATGTTTGTATGTTTCACTTTTCGACTTTCTGTTAGACAATCACGGAAAAACCAAATGACGGACGGGGACCAAATTTGGCAGGACGGTTCCTTTTACCCTGAAGGTGGTTTTAAGTTAGTCTTTGTAATTGTCCCTTTTGCCCGAATGCCGTAAATTAAATAATCAGAAAATGCAGAGACAAAGAATAAAAAATTTAACCTCATTTCTGTATTGAACAAATTTACGCGAACGTTCAAATGCCGTTCAAAGCGAGTTACTTTTGGTGACGTTTTTTTCCCCCAATACTTTATCTTCAGCCGTGCGCATTTGAAAAAAATATTATAATGTCTAATTACGGTGCGCACATTTTCGTGTACGCTTCATAATTTGAGCTGTGTAGTACAAAGAATTGTCATTTTCTTTACTGTTACTTTCTTTATATTAGATAGACACGTTAACATATTTAATTACAACTGCCACACGATGCATTAGATTTAATTGTTTACACGTTTAAATTTAATTGCGAATTTGTTTTAATTATTTTCTGTTCCATAACTCGACATTTAATAAAAACCTATTTATGTAATAATTGTGTCAGTATTTTTTTCAAGGCTTCATTTTTAGCGGTGCACGTTTTAAAATCTTTTATCGCCTGATTACTGTGCGCACATTTTCGTGTACGCATCTTAAATTTAGCTGTGTTCTATTAATATAACATTTATATTTTGTTTGTCTTTTACATAAGCTGTTGTCTTTTACATAACCTATACACTTATACTATTTAAAGTTAGGCTACCGGACTTATTAACATAAGTAGATTAAACTAAATAAAGTGATCCTGAAAACGCTTAATTATTTTGCATTGCGAATTGAATATGTTATGTTCATTCCTTTGATGATGGATTAACATAGGCCATTTTTAAAATCTATTATTGTGATGGTTTCACATGCATTTTTAACATAAAATTCATTTGTTTTGTTTGTTTTTTTTAAAATTAGGAATATAGCCTAATTTTTTTTTATTTATCTTTATTATCTTTATCTCATAGACGCTGTTGCAAATATTGTATTAATTACAATTGTGTTACATTGCAGTGTCGTAAATATATAAGAGCTTTTTTAGTGACGACAGTGGCAGAGATCTTTTGGAAAAATGTTAACAAAGCAGTGGCCTTTTTTTAATGGATACAAACAAACAAACATAAAAATATCAACTGAGTTTTATATATTACATATGCGTTTAAATTATTTTATTTCACTTATTTTCACGATGCATTGTATTAATATTTTACATGCAATGAATAAAATTGGGATTTTTTAAAATTGAATTCATAACTCGACATTTAATTAAAAACCATAGATGTAGCGAGTTTATTTTATGTTGAAAGTGATGGCCTATGTCAAATAAACGTACACTTTAAAACTGTTTACTTAAGCTTTATATACACTATACATTATAAACTTTCGATACCGAACGTATTAACAAAAGTTGACTAAATTTAATGAAGTGATCCTGAAAACGCTAAATTAATATGAATTGCGAATTGAATATGTTTTTATCTTCATTCCTTTGTATTCAGAATAGCATAGGCCATTTCTAAAATTGCCTTTTAATCATTTTTAAGATGCGCTTATTAAAAGACAGTTGAATCTTTTTTTTTCATTTTTATTTTATTTTTCAGATATACAATCTGGTGTGTGTGTGTGTGCATTGAATATAATTTACAAAATATGATGCCTTATCCAAAATAGGGATCACAAAAAAAAGATTCCTTTTTGAAGTTATATAAATTGCTTATAAACCGTAAATATAAATCGTAAAATATAGAGACATAGAAAATGTTAAATATTATTTCCCTGTTAACACAATTATGAATACGTCAAAAGGAGGAGTTATTTTGTTCCAGTACATTTACTTTATAACAAGACTTTATTTTATGCGGCCAGCTTTCTATGTTGTCTAAATATGGTGTGCACATTTTTTATATCATTTTAATACGACCGTTAGTATTTTAGAAAGTACATTTATAATTTTGTTTATTTGCGCTATGAGTCAATTAGCTTTTGCCTTTTAAGGGATAGTGCCACATGTTCTTTATCTCATAGACGTGGTTACAAATATCATATAACTTACAATTGTGATACGATGAAGTTTCGTAATTATATATTAAATTTTTGAGTGACGAGGGTGGTAGAGCTCTTTCGGAAAACATATAAGTTATGTTAATTTTGTACAAGTGGGAATGAAACTGTAAATTTAGTTATTATGGTCGGCAAGAATCATTATTTAATAAGTCATATCTTTTAAATAGTAAGTTTATGTTAAAAGGCACTGCATTAAGTGAAAACAACTCACGCGGTAAAATGGCATATCTCTGCTTCTCATAAGATTTTAACTAAATAGATGAATCTTAAATTTATCTTGGCAAATAAAAATTGTAATAACCAGCAACTAATACTTGGATAAAGGGTCAGCACACTCCCGCTACAAAGTGCGGGTATTTTTCTAGTATATATATATATTAAGCTCAGTTGGTGTTTGTATCTTTGTATGTTTGTATGTTTCACTTTTCGACTTTCTGTTACACAGCGACGGAAAAACCAAAAGACGGACGGGGACGAAATTTGGCAGGACGGTTCCTTTTACCCTGAAGATGGTTTTAAGATAGTTTTTGTAATTGTCCCTTTTGCCCGAATGCCGTAAATCAGAAAATGCAGAGACAAAGAATGAAAAATTTAACCTCATTTCTATATTGAACAACTTTACGCGGACGTTCAAGTTCCGTTCAAAGCGAGTTATTTTTGGTGAAGTTTTTTTTTCCACAATACTTTATTTTCAGCGGTGCGCATTCAAAAAATTATATATTGTCTAATTACGGTGGAAACATTTTCGTGTACGCTTCTTAATTTGAGCTGTGCAGTACAAAGAATTGTCATTTTCTTTACTGGTACTTTCTATATATTATAGACACGTAAACATTTTTTAATTACAACTGTCACACGATGCATTAGGTTTAATTGTTTACACGTTTAAATTTAATTGCGAATTTTTAAAAAATACTTTCTGTTCCATAACTCGACATTTAATAAAATCCTATTTGTGTAATAATTGTGTAAGTATTTTTTTAAAGGCTTCATTTTTAGCGCGTTCTAACATTTTTTATCGCCTGATTACTGTGCGCACATTTTCGTGTACGCATCTTAAATTTAGCTGTGTCATATTAATATAACATTTAGCCAATATTTTATTTGTCTTTTTCATAAGCTATACGCTTATACAATTTAAACTTAAGCTACTGGACCTATTAACAAAGTAGATTAAACTAAATAAATGACTTCACGCATATGGGGGGG
>CALYLW010002776.1:0-30401 GCA_944989445.1 Ampullaceana balthica | reverse complement strand
TCGGGCGGAAAAACAAAAGTCAATAAAACAAACCCGTTAAAACAAAGTTTTTGTCTATAAATCCCTTATATATGATACACAATTAAAAGCATTGACCATCTTCAAACGCGACAAACATTTACAGACTTTATCTGCCTTAACTCCTGCTGTATAACCGGTGGGAGAGCGGAAAGGTCTGGTCACCGATCGCTGGACCGAGCTCAGCGTGACACGTAAAATGTAAACAAAAGCAAGCCGGTACTTCGATGGGTGGCGTCAACGCGTGACTAAACAGTCTCGTGAAAAAAAAACAATAACAAACCGTGAAATTGAATTACATACGTCGTATATAGATAAACTAAAAATGCATTAATTTAATTACGGTACGTTCGATCGATCTGAAATTTTGACACGATGCATTGCTAGGTAACACGGGTCAGTGAGCACAATTTCAGCTTGATGGCTTAACGGCAAGTGGGTCATTTTTGACTTTTGTTTTTCCTCCTTACGAAGTGATGGATGACGACAAGATTTCGAAGTTAATATAAGTGATTTAAAAATCACCCACTTCCCACGGTTTGTTATTGTTTTTTCGTTCACATGCCATTTGATTACACGCGTTGTCGCCACGCGTCGATGTTCACACCCCGCCCGTCCCTTCCCCCGGTTTTAAGGCCAGGGGATATCACTCGGTGTTAGTCTGAAAATGTTTTTCGTGTTTGAGCATAATCAATACTTTTAGTTATATCTCATATATAAGGGGTTTACAGTCAAAAACTTGGTTTTACGGGGTTGTTTTATTATCATTCACTACCAACAAAGCCCGTCTACGGACGGGTGAACTGTGAAGTTCATGGAAGGACATCACTACATTACTCACACCACGGTCTGTCAAGAGACCCTACCTCCACCCTCCGCGGTCTGTCAAGAGACCCTACGCCCCCCCCCAACAAAGCGGTCTGTTGCGAACCCTACATCCCCTCCACCACAGTTTGTCGAGAGACCCGCCGTCACAACCGGCCATACATGTGTAGCACGTGAAAAATACTATCTTCTATATATATATAATTATCTTCATTTGACCATGCGAGACACCACAACGCAAGTATGTGCAACCGAGCATGACGAATGGCCCTCTCTGGGGTCGACCAATGTATTGAGACCAACAATGGTCCTTGAGTTTGACTTGCATTGTTCATTCACAGAATTGCGTGAGATTCGTGTTGTACTGGTTATCACATCCGCCTCATACGGAGAAGGTCCTGGGTTCAAGACCCAGCGAAAACATTTTTAAAAATATTTTTTAAAATGTCTGTTTGTGCCCGTTCTTTTACCTCTTCATTGCCAAGACTAGCTGAACTGCGGCGTAGCATACGCCGCTAATGATTTAGTGACGGGTGAAGATTTCCTAAAATACACAGTTGTCAAAATGGGGTGGGATTTGGCTGTCAGTGAAAGAAAATAAGGAACTCTGGAGAGACCCTGAGACCCGCGGCGTAGCATAAGCCGCAGACTTGCTCATCATAGACAGTACAAAGAACGGTGTGGGGGTAGGGGTGAGAGTACAGACACAAAAAGCAGCACTAAGTAAATTTAAAAAAAAGCGAGTAAACGTAAACACATACACACTGAGGTTGTTGTTACCCGCCTCACATTTATTACTACCGTCCCTTAAACATAAACTTTGATTGGCCAACTCTAGCGAGGGCTAGACATATTTTGGGTTGTTAACTGCGTGTTGTTGTTGTTTTTGTTATTGTTTTTTTTTCTTTTGGAAAACCTATTATCTTCTTTATCTTATCTGTTTCAGACGCTGCTTCTATACATAAGATTATTGCGTCGAGTATCGATTATTTATATCTTAAAGGATGATGTATAGACTCATTGTGTAGGACATTGTCTTAAAGGATGATGTATAGACTCATTGTGTAGACATTGTCTTAAAGGATGATGTATAGACTCATTGTGTAGGACATTGTCTTAAAGGATGATGTATAGACTCATTGTGTAGGACACTGTCTTAAGGGATGATGTATAGACTCATTGTGTAGGACACTGTCTTAAAGGATGATGTATAGACTCATTGTGTAGGATGATGTATAGATCATTGTGTAGGGACACTGTCTTAAAGGATGATGTATAGACTCATTGTGTAGGACACTGTCTTAAAGGATGATGTATAGACTCATTGTGTAGGATGATGTATAGAGTCATTGTGTAGGACACTGTCTTAAAGGATGATGTATAGACTCATTGTGTAGGACACTGTCTTAAAGGATGATGTATAGACTCATTGTGTAGGACACTGTCTTAAAGGATGATGTATAGACTCATTGTGTAGGATGATGTATAGAGTCATTGTGTAGGACACTGTCTTAAAGGATGATGTATAGACTCATTGTGTAGGACACTGTCTTAAAGGATGATGTATAGACTCATTGTGTAGGACACTGTCTTAAAGGATGATGTATAGACTCATTGTGTAGGATGATGTATAGACTCATTGTGTAGGACACTGTCTTAAAGGATGATGTATAGACTCATTGTGTAGGACACTGTCTTAAAGGATGATGTATAGACTCATTGTGTAGGACACTGTCTTAAAGGATGATGTATAGACTCATTGTGTAGGACACTGTCTTAAGGATGATGTATAGACTCATTGTGTAGGACACTGTCTTAAAGGGATGATGTATAGACTCATTGTGTAGGACACTGTCTTAAAGGATGATGTATAGACTCATTGTGTAGGACACTGTCTTAAAGGATGATGTATAGACTCATTGTGTAGGACACTGTCTTAAAGGATGATGTATAGACTCATTGTGTAGGACACTGTCTTAAAGGATGATGTATAGACTCATTGTGTAGGACACTGTCTTAAAGGATGATGTATAGACTCATTGTGTAGGACACTGTCTTAAAGGATGATGTATAGACTCATTGTGTAGGATGATGTATAGACTCATTGTGTAGGACACTGTCTTAAAGGATGATGTATAGACTCATTGTGTAGGACACTGTCTTAAAGGATGATGTATAGACTCATTGTGTAGGACACTGTCTTAAAGGATGACGTATAGACTCATTGTGTAGGACAGTGTCTTAAAGGATGATGTATAGACTCATGGTGTAGAAGACGGAATTGTAAGGGTGTAGTCCAGTACGGCGATTCTAGGCTGTTGACAAAATGGCGAGGAATCGGCATGACGAAAATATTTGGAGGGGGTTTTAGGTGATGTCGCAGTGAACCGAGACTCTACAATGATGTTATTGTTGTTAATTGTACTTCAAATATTTGTAAAAACGTTATTACTTTAATACTTTCTAGGAACCATGACACTAACTTTAAAGTGGCTGCAAAGGAATTTATTTCTATTTTAAATTGCCTAAACTATGCCATAATCAAGGTCATAGAAGTATTTTTGTAATTTATATAAGCCCTCAAAATTGGTTTTATGACAATTGTGATGAGATCAATCAGATGTTGGCAGAAAAACGTCAACTCTACAAAAAACCACCTCAACAATCCCAGGTCCACATCTATAAAGGACTCATATAACAATATACACCGAACTATTCAATAAAAATTTCGTCAGATGTGAGACACGTGGCTGAACAACAAAGATGACAAGATCCAAGACTATGGAGACAGACAGGATATGACGAGCTTCTATAATAGCCTAAAGTCCTAAAGGAAGCTGATTTATCATGATTATAACTTGGAGAAATGTTTCTATCGGTTCATGTCAATAGATAATAAGCCGATGCCATTTTATATATAATTAATTTGTATGTGTAAGTAGATGTAAAGTCAATTTATGCATGTTGTTAACCTTGATATTTTACTTTATTTATTCATCAGTGTATCAATTTTCAAACATCTTTATTTAGATTAATACGGAAATTTACGTTTCAAAGGAAATACATAACTGTTTAAGGGATTTTTTGTGAGTTAATTTTAATTTTTTTTAATATATATTTTTTAAATTATTGCTGTCATTTAATAAGTTAAAAGATTTCATTCTCACGTTTTCTCTAATAGTGTTTATTTTCGGCATCCGGGCAGAATAGCGACTGTCAAAACAGCGACCGTCATAATAGCGACTTCAAAATAGCGACTGTATCAAAACAGCGACTGTCAAAACAGCGACCGTCATAATAGCGACTGCATCATAACAGCGACTATATCAAAATAGCGACTTTTTTGTTGTTGTTTGTGATAATGTTTGAAAAACTTTTTGAAAAACTTACTGTGCCTAGCCTAAAATGGAGTTTATAAAATCAAGAAAAGTAAGACATGATATACCATGTAGGTTTTTTGTACAGAAGGGACAATAGAAAATTAAATACAATCAACTGGTGGTGTGTATAAATAAATGTTGGTGTTGTAAAGAGTGTATACACATTTTTGGGACACATTTTATTTTATTCTGTAAAAAAAAATTATAACTGCTATTACTTCAGTCAAATATATTTTTATAGAAAGCTCAATAGAGATTAACAAACATAGATGCAGTCATTTAATTGAGGGGGATAGCGGTGGTAGGGGCAGAGGTGGCGTGTGGCTGCTTTTTAAGCTAGAGACAGTTCGACTACAATACTTTTTGATCCCCGGATGTTTCGACCCTTTTCGTTTTTACCTCGTAAAATTGTTTTTTTTAAATAATTAAAAATAAATAAATAATAATATAGTTTAATATTATTATCTATTGAAAATTAAAAACGGCACGAAATAGTTATTACACGCTTTTTTTTCATCGTTTACTTTAACACTAAAAAAGTATACACACTGAAAACCAATCAACATTTAGGGCGAATTCATGATTGTGTTAGATGCATCACTCCTCTGAGGTAGCAAGTCCTTCCAAACCTATCCAACTCCACCCCCACCCCCAGGCAATGTGGTCAGATAGTCCTTTATAAAGGTACCTACATTCTCTGAGCCCCAATCCCTTTATTTACCTTCTCCATGACAGGAGGTCCGTGGTCGTCACTTAGTCTAGCCTTCTTAACATGTCATTTAACATGACAGTTCGACCACAGGACGTTTTGACAAGGGGGCTGTCAATATTGTTAAAAAAAGCTGGCCGGGTAACCATGATAAATTTTTATTTTTACTGAGCAGTTGTTTGTATTTGAATGAATGCGTGTATATATAGCATAAGTTAATTGTTTTAAATTTTATTTTAAGCACAATTTTTAGATTCAATAAATACTTCATCGAAATGTTGCTTTTTTTTGTTGAGTTTTTATTTGTTACTATGCATTTATGTAGTTTTTTCACTTGACGTCCTTGGGTAAGTTTAGACAATGAAAAAGGGTCTATGTGTCAAAATGATTGGAACCACTGTGTTAGGTGAACGGTTAGACAAGAATAGCTAGGTGGTGAAGTCGCTGTTATGACAGTCGCTCTTTTGATACAGTCGCTATTTTGAAGTCGCTGTTATGACAGTCGCTGTTTTGATACAGTCGCTATTTTGAAGTCGCTATTATGACGGTCGCTGTTTTGACAGTCGCTATTTTGAACCCGTGCCTTTATTTTCAACTAAACTCTATCTTTCAAATTATTATTTCCGCAGTCACATTGCTGTTTCTTTCTACTTATAAGTTGCTGAGTCAAAAGCATGCGACGGATCACAACAAAATAGAGAAAAGGGTTACGAGTAAAGTACAAATAAAACTTAAAACATCGAAAACTATACAGTACATAACAGCAGATGTAGTAAAATGTCTACAGTCTAAATACTGTTTAATATAAAATTAATTTTTAAAAAACATATAGTTCTGTCTATAATTATGACAAAATAATACTATGATCCCAAAAACAAGGACCACACCATGATATATAACTCTGGTTAATAAGTACAAGGACTCAGTACAGGTGTTATTCTTTCCTGCAAAAGAGAATTATTTACTTAACACCTTTACCGAGTATTAAAAATTTTAAAACTAACCCTTATTTGGCGAATAAATCTAAAACAGTACGGTAAACCGAAGAAGTCATAGTGTACACAAAAATTTGATTGTTTCTTAACAATCAAAATAAAATATTTAGGTTTTTTTGAGGCCTATGGCTTCCCATAGTTTTGAGCACTGTAACTACGTCATATCATTTTGGACGAGAATAATCGGGTCTGCCCCATACTGCAGATCATAATATCATTTGGACGATTATAGTCGGGTCTACCGTGTAAAGGTCAATAGATCAAGACGACTATAGTCGGGACAACCGGTAAACAGTATCGTTTCAGGCGACAATTGACACAGTGTATATGTTGTCTCCGGGACAATTGACTGTGTATCTGTTGTCTCCTGGACATTTGACACATTGTATCTGTTGTCTCCTGGATATTGATACAGTGTATCTGTTGTCTCCTGGACAATTGACACAGTGTATCTGTTATCTCCTGGACAATGAACCCCTGTGTATCTGTTGTCTCATGGACAATTGATTAAAAAATTAACTGTAATTTAAAATAAATGTATAAATAAAAATAAACAAAATAAGACCAACAAAAAATAATAATAAAATAATAAAATAAAAAACTATTGTACCATTTTTCCAAATTCTATATAGCTACCAAAAACTTCCTATAAATTTCTACATTTATCTAAACTGTTGAAAAATAACACCTTTTAAATTCCTTATCACCGCCGTCTCTGTCTCGGGCGGGAAGAAAAAAAATAAAAAATTACCCACTTCCGTGATGCGATCGAGCTGAAATGTTGCACATAGACTTGTGTCTTCTAACCATGCATCGTATAAAAATGTTAGATCGATCGAACGTACCGTAATTAAATTTATGCATTTTTAGTTTATCTCTATAAACTATATGTGGCGATCGCTATTGTTTACATTTTACGGGTCACTTGACTTCAGGGCAGCCATCGATGACCACACCTCGTGTTTAACACCAGATGGAGTTCACTCAGTTTCAGGCTGTAAATGTTTGTCGCGTTGGAACATAATCAATACTTTAAAGTTCTGTCTCATATATAAGGGAATTAAAGTCAAAAACTTTGTTTTTAAGGGGTTGTTTAATTTCTCAATTTCTTTTCTAGATAACTTTGATACATATTCGTTTCGATCACCAAAAATTTGCTCTCTAATTCTTTGATTGGAAGGTTCGATTAAAAGAATAAGGTCTCATCTTCAAAGTTTAGCAAATGTCAAAGCATCAATTTAGTTTTGCATGAGTTTTTCTGTGAGTAGTCTCTGTAATTTATTTTTAGCACCATACGTTTGCAAATAATTTCGGGTATCATTGACTTCATACACTAAACGTCAAACATTAATTAGAAAAAAAAATAATTCTGATTCCTTCCAATAGGAAAAGACTTCGTTAATGTTGTGCACTTGTTCATGAATTTCTACTTTTGAATTTATGTGTGTGCCAAGTTTAAATTCCATTAGTTAAGCAATTTTGTTCATTATTTTAATTAATGCCATACACAAAAAACCCAATTAAATTAATGTAATGTTGCTTTTGAAGAATAATCCATTTTATTACTCCAAATATTTTTCCAATTGTTTACTTATGTTAAAATCAAACTTGAATTAATAACGTGTACCATCACATCAGTGTTACGTTCGTTTAAAACTTGAGCCGCTTTGTTTTTCAGCTTAGTAGTTTTAGTATCGGAAGCGTTTAGATTCAGAACGGAGTTTAATGTTTTGGCATTATAATCGCTCATGTATTTTAATAAAGCTTCTTATTTTCTTTTAATTATTTTATCTTGGCCTTTTATTTTAATTTATTTAACATTATTTTAACGTTTTTAATTTCAATAAAAATAATTAATGTCGATGAACTTGCCGCCTCCAAAATAGTTTCGCTAGGAGCATTCGATTGGCTCATGTTAAAAGTAATAAAGTACAGTAAATTTTACTTTTACAACATTAGTGGCTGTCAAATTTGAAGAATCAACTTTTTCAGTACAGTATCATTAGTATCACAAGAATCCAATTACGAGTTTCACGTATTAGTAGTTAACATATTTTAGGATAGTTCCCTTACTATTAAAATTAAATTATCATTTTGTTTTATTTCTAGAAAAAGCTCAACCCTTCTATGAAATTGTCATTGTTGGAAACTACTTAGCTTAAAATACAAAGTGCACAAACAAATTGTGTAATGAAAAAAAATTGAGCTTTGTTATTAAACTAACACAATAGTAAAAGGTTCGGCTAATGCCTTCATCAGTACAATAAACATAAAGTTCATACTTACATAAATAATAAAATAATATTTAAATTCTTAAGCGTACTGTATCATTAAACTAGTGTATCACCCGTCAAAAATGACAGAAGTTTTCAAAATAAATACACATCAGATTAAAAAATAACGTAATAAAGAACGTTCATTTATTTTTATTAATTTTATTTTATTCATTTATTTTCATACTAGATTGTGCTGGGGCGCCGTGGCGCAGTTAGCCCAACTAACTTGTCATTGTTTGTTAAATACGAAATATTAAACTTTCTGAAATGTACACAAAGTATTTTATAATTGACCATCATCAAATCCTCTTTTTTAATAAAAACTAAAACAATGACGTCATATAATATTTTTTTTACAGCGCATCTTTAATTTATAATCATTTTTCGCACCGATGCACACCTTGTATTTTAAAATATAAGATCAAACAATGATGTAATATAAAATAAAAATTACAGTACTAATCAGCACACGATTTTTAACTGCTATAGAATGTTGTGCATCGTTCGTCAGCATTCCACATCTATCCAGTGAGTCAGTGACTGGGACTATTATTTTATTTGCTAGTGTATTACCCGTCAGAAATAACCGAACTTTTCAGCTGAAATCTATTTATTTTGAAAAAAATTCACTTTTTTTAAGGTAAGAAAAGAAGCGTGTCTTGGCAATTGATAAATTAACGAAACTAAAATGAAAGATTGATTCAAAAAAATGTTTAGTTCTTGCTATATTATTGTATTAGCAGAATTAATATAGTATCTATAAAGAGGGATACGGAAATTAACGATTAATTTCTCGATTATACATTAAAAATTGTATCGATTAAATTATCTGTTTACAAATTATTGGAAGTAAAAAAGCGAAAAAAAAATGGCCGATAAATATTAACACATTTCCTGACGTTTTCACGAACATTTTGGTTTTAAACTATTGACTGACGGGAATGTTCAAAATGTTGATAAAGTTTGCCTACCATGGTTCTAACAGTTCGCCTACTTATCAAACCAAATGAAAAGCGTATTAAGCTAATGGCATTAATGTAGTTTGACTCAAAGAGAGAAAATGACGACAGCTGTTCTGATGAAATACTGCGTTACCAAATAAAGATGGTATTTCCTGAAACCATTAACCCTCTACAATGGTTGAAACTTAATGAACACCAATATCCGATATTGTCATTCCTTGTCAAGACCGGTTTTTGCATACCAGCTACCTCAGTTCCATGAGAATGATTGTTCAGTTATGATGGTTATATTGTCAATTAGACCCGCTCACCACTTGAACCATATAATTTCAACACACTTGTCTTTTTGCGTAGTTGGTTAAAATATGACATATAAAGTTGACATTCCAGTGTTATTTACATTTTCAACAAGAACGTTTAATAAGTGCTAGTTATGACGTCATACTTTTTTTTTATTTAATCGAAATTAACGATTAATGTATCGTTAATTTTTCTACAGTTACGACTAAACTTAAATTAATCGTTAACAGCCCTATAACACAATGTAATTGAAGTACACAAAATTGGTTCCACGAGAGGATGCAAGAGGACGAGAAAAGAATGCGGTGGTAAATGGTTTATTTTAGGTCATTAAAAAATTGCACTGCTGTTGTTTGGCGATTATTTGCTGGGAATTTTATAGAAAAAAAATCGACATGATATTACTTAATATGATTTTTTAATGTCCGTCGTAGTCGACGATGACCACTCTCATCATACGTCCAGTCCTTGGCAGCCATGTGTATCTTTTGGTAGCTCATTAGCCCTATTCTGGGACGAAAGGTGCATACGCATGTCGGAAAAGAGATGGATGAGATGCCATCAGGAGGGTTTTGAACACGATTCTTCCTGGCCTGTTGTCTGGACTTTGGCAGCCTGTTGTCTGGACTTTGGCAGCCTGTCGTCTGGACTTTGGCAGCCTGTTGTCTGGACTTGGCAGCCTGTTGGCTGTTTGCCTCACAAACTGCTACGCCGTTCCGTATCATAAAACGCAATGGATCTCCGTTACTGGCTGCTGCCTCCCAGGGGTCATGTCCAATGTAAAAGGCCTTCAGTGTGATTTGAAGTGTATTTTGGAGAGTTTACTTCGACCTAAATGGATGGGGTCTATGCCCACCAGTAAGATCGCAATAAAAGAAACACTTTGGAACACGATGCTCACTAGATGCCCCTTATTTCTGGGTTTTATAAGTATTGAAAAGTCAGACGTAAATATATACATAGATAGCGGTAAAAACCCTTTGAGGAGGAATATGTATTGAATAACGAAAGTGTTTACAAATGAAGAATAAAAATTACGTTTAAATAAAATATCGTCATGGTGAGGTGCAAAAAAAAACAACAAAAAAACAAAAAAAAACATTCACATTAACAGCCATCATAGCAGTATGTAGAAAATGTTTAGGAATGTAACAGCCATATAACACCTTAAATAAGAATATTAGTGGTTTGTACATATTTATTTTGTGTGATATATGTCGATGATATTTTAACTGAAATTCAATTGCTTGAAATCCGAAAAAGGCAGCTGATATTTTCAGTCTACTAAGTCTTAGAATAAGCAGTTTCTATGTTCTAAAATGATGACTTCTGGAATATTTTTGAATTATGTTTTTTTTAGCTCTAAGCCTTTATTTATTCCTTGTATATATGTGTCTCTGGATGTATGCGAGCAAAGCGTTTCTAACTTTATTTATTATCAAGAATAATTTGTGAATAAACACGTGACTAGCACAGCAGAGTCGGCTTTACGTAAATGTTATTACACTTCTTGAAAATAATTGCATATATAAAGTTGTGAATAGCGCAAGTTAAACCTTCTGCTATTTTAAATTTCTGAAGAGGAAAAGTATTGCTGTCTATTTTGATTACAAAATAACAATTAAATAACTGTATTTATTTATTTAAATGTATAATTTAATAATAAGACGATGACTTCTTTTTATCAAATTTAAAATACTTTTAGCCCTCCGGAGAGTAAAACACAGAGAATTTTTGAAGACCTACTCGTCCTACTGGCTTACTGCGTCATCCATAAAGGATGTCCATTTAAAAAAAAATAAGGTTAACTGGACAGACAAAAATAAAATAAAATGTTTGACATAAGCTACTTTAAAATAATTAAACTTAGATATTGCTTAACCATGTATGTAGCTAGTGTGTAATGTACTGTCCTTTATGTTGTTATTATGATATGAATGGTTATTTAATTATTATATGTATGGTATGATCTCAATGTAAAGCGCTGTGAGCCTGGTTCCCTACTGGGATACAGCGCTATATAAATTATCAATTATTATTATTATTAAAAAATTAACTCATACATTTGAGATTGATACCTCTGGTTGTACACACCATTTGGATTGCAAAAAAAATATGTAGGAATAGGTTACCGATAATTATAATTAAACTGAATCTTTTGTAGTTGTGGATAGGAAACAATTCATATGGATCAACCGCTAAAAAATGGAAAATTATTAACTCAAGTGCTCTAAAATTTACGAATAATGATAACGTTCTTCGTTTACAATAAACACGGAAATGCATTTAGCGGTAGATTGTATTTCTTGTTCTGTCAAATAGCATGTTTATAAAAAACCGATAATCTCAAAACTTATGGTTAATTAATGTTTAGAAAAGTTTGTGTTCATAAGTTTAAACTCTTGATCATATGAAAGTGTATGTCTTCAATTATTGCCTTTAGATGTTAATGACCATTTTAATTACAACCTAACATTTTATATTCATTTTAGTTTGTCTCTAAGTTTTCAGATAATACACATTTTCTGATATGATTAGCAAGAATATGTAATTTCATTTTTTTTTAAATATGTGGAAGTTTTTTTAATTTACTATGAAATCATCAGCTTTTTTACCAAATAGAATGTAAAAATCTCTGTAAGTTTAAAATGTGAAGGTAAACTAACGAGTAAATACTACAGGTTTTACGAACTGCATATCATTATCGTAATGATCCAATAAAAAGAAAGATTACTTCATGACTTGCAGATTGTAACAATGAAACCTTTATTATTATCAGTAGGATTCTCCTGTGTAACTTTATGAAATCTTAGTGCAGACTCCGAGAGAATGTATTAACTCTTTGAGATTATAATAGATAATAACTCCTTTAATAGAATCAATTCAGAAGTATCATTATTTTTTCCCAAATCGTATTCGGGTACTGTAATTTAAGAAGTCTTCAACAATTAGATATATTTCAGAGATTAATCCACGTGAGTTATTATATATGTATGTATGTATGGATGTATGTAAGTATGGATGTATGTAAGTATGTATGTATGTATGTATGTATGTATGTATGTATGTATGTATGTATGTATGTATGTATGTATGTATGTATGTATGTATGTATGTATGTATGTATGTATGTATGTATGTATGTATGTATGTATGTATGTATGTATGTATTTGTGAATGTATGTATGTATGTATGTATGTATGTATTTGTGAATGTATGTATGTATGTATGTATGTATGTATGTATGTATGTATGTATGTATGTATGTATGTATGTATGTATGTATGTATTTGTGATGTATGTATGTATGTATGTATGTATGTATGTATGTATGTATGTATGTATGTATGTATGCATGTATGTATGTATTTGTGAATGTATGTAGGTATGTATGTATGTATGTATGTATGTATGTATGTATGTATGTATGTATGTATGTATGTATGTATGTATGTATGTATGTGTGTGTGTGTGTAGGTAGATAGGTCGTTATGTATGTATGTATGTCTGTATGTATGAATGTATGTGTGTATGCAAGTATGTAAGTACGTACGTCCATACGTACGTACGTGTGTGTGTGTGAGTGTGTTCTTGTGTGTATATATGTATATATATATATATATATATATATATATATATATATATATATATATATATATATATATGTGTGTGTGTGTGTGTATGTATGTATGTGTGTGTGTGTGTGAGAGAGAGTGGATATGTGAAAATGTGTGTGTGTACATACATCTTTTCATAAGAATAAAGGATTTGCTAGGGCTTAAAATTTTTAATGTTGTAAGCTGCATTTATATTATAAATGAAGTGAATGAAAAAAATGAATATTTAAAAAAAAATTACAAAAAAAAATTCTAAAAATGACAAATGGATTTTAAAATTAAAAAAAAATATTTGAAATACGGACAGGGCAGACTAAATTTTATTTGTACGAAAATATTTTTTTATTGTACTAGAAATTTAATCAATTTAGTAATACACAGGAAACATTCATAATTTTTTTTAAATCTAAAAATACTTAAATATATATATATTTATACTTTTGTCTCAAAATGCAATATAGACTGTCATTGATGCTTATTATTATTATCTAATTTCTATTTTTAATTCCTTGCGTACAACTGTATGTCCATTCATACTTATCTTTTCGGATCTAGTTTTTTAGGAACCTATTGCCTTGAATGACTGCAAACTCGTTGTCATCAAACTCTATAATTTAACTTAGTCAAAAGGAAATAATGGTCAATTACGGCATTCTTATGCAGAGAATAATAACAAATTATTTTTAAAAACTGGAATCAGGAATATTGTTTTGTTTTCCTCCTAATTCAGAAATATTTGGTCTTTAGTATTCAATAAGTTTGATTAAATTTAGCATGAGAGGCATGTTAAACCTTCTTTTCTATATTTTTTTTTGAAATGTTAAAAAATGTCCAAATGTCCTTTAATGAAATACATATATATGACAGTGTATGAAAGAGCAGGAAAATAAAGATGCTTTCTGAAAAACGGAATTTTTGTATTGCTTTTGTCAAACAAATAAACCTTTTTAAAACTTACATGAGGAATGTTAAACGATGCTTCAAACATCAGTGGTGCTAGAAATAAATAACCATTTAAGAATATAACCTATTTTCAAGCGCTATTTTAAATGCGCTTCTAATGTTTAAAAAAAACGCGAATTTATGAATTCTGTTAAATTACACTTGTGTAAGTGATGCAGTTCAAAAAGAAAACTTTGCAGTATCCTACACCTGAAATTAATAGAGAATATATCAATTTGTATCACTAATTTAGGAGTTTATAAACAATTTTTTAAACAAATAATACGCTAAATGATAAAACGTAAAATGAAGTCAGCTAGAATGTAACCATTAATTATATATTCGAAATATTGATATATTTTGAAAAACGAGTCCTATCTGAATGGAAATAAAGTTTTATAATACAAATAATGCGAATATTCTTTGTAAATATTTAAATATTTATCATTCAGATGAACCGAGTTCCTTGTTGTTAGGCCAGTTCTATATTAATCTATAAGATATTTTATTTTGTTCCATTTAGGCATCGAAAAAGCTTTCATAGTGTTACTATTTCAATAAAAGGATAATGCATTACGTTTTACTTGACTAAATTATAACAACTTCGTGTGTCTTATTCTCTCTCTCTCTCTCTCTCTCTCTCTCTATATATATATATATATATATATATATATATATATATATATATATATATATATATATATATATATATATATAAATATATTTAATATTATACATATATAAATCTTTCTCCCTCTAACAAAGACAAACATAGACACTTACACAAAGACACACACCTGTTGTTTTGATTCAATTTGAGAGCAGAAATATTTATTTATTTTAAAATATTATGCTTATATGTATTAAAATATTTATAGTTTATAAATTCGTATAAAAGTATACGTACTAACACAACTGAAAGGTATTTGATTTATACCAAAGAGGGAAAATAATATACATATTACATCCATAAGAAATAAAGGGACAATGATTAATCCGTTTCCTTATAAAAGAATATACTGTTATTGACATGTGATACACTTATTTACATGAGTGTAAACAAAATACATAAAAACTGCATACTAAAAAAAATAATAATAAATTAAAAATAAAAATTATTTTTTGTTGTTGTCATTGATCTTTGTTATTTAAAAAAAAATTAATTCATATTTGTGTGTGTGTGTGGATTATGTCCCCTTCGCAACATTATTCTTTGTTTTTCACATTAATAGACATCGATGTTCTCGGTATGCTAAAACTTCATCCACAATACGCACGTCACTTTCTACACAACAATCTCTTTAATACGCACGTCACTTTCATTCTACACAACAAAATCTTTAATACGCATGTCAATTTCATTCTACACAACAAAATCTTTAATACGCATGTCACTTTCATTCTACACACCAATCTCTTTAATACGCATGTCACTTTCATTCTACACAACAAAATCTTTAATACGCATGTCACTTTCATTCTACACAACAATCTCTTTAATACGCATGTCACTTTCATTCTACAGCACAATCTCTTTTCCCATATTCATGGTAATCTCAACCATCTTCTTTCCCCGATGCTTCGCTGCTCTCAATAACTTTCTTAGAGCTCGTGGTAAGAGGATTAACAAAGAATGTGCGCACTCTACTGGAATACCGAGAATCGTGGGTTCGGGACTCAACGAAGGAAGGGGTTTGTTCGAGTGAAGTCGGGGTGTCCCTGAGTCTACCCGTCAGTGCCATTAATTTAAGTTAATAAATACATATGTATTTGGGTCACACAATCCAATCATATGTTGTGGCTATGAAGGAAAATTCAATAACCAACGGGCCGGCTTTGTAAAGAATATAATATATTCAAAAAGTTTCTTTTAACACGAAATCGTGCTCACATCTTGCTGCACATCTTGAGTATTCTACGAACTGTAGCAGGAGTAAAGTCCCCAAATTCGCATCAAACGTCACGACGAGATGTGTAAGAGTTTCCCTGTAGCCAGCCAAACATGTTAGGAAGCTGGTCATCTGAGAACAAGAGATTTATGTGTTATACCATTTATAGTCATTTATCTGTACATAAATACCTGCAAAAAATATTTAATTTTTATTTTGATGAAATGGATAATTACACTTATATTGCTTGGGTGATTACTATTAAAAATAAATTGTTTAATTATTTCTGCACAGTTGCCCTTTAAAATGATTTGAAAATTATCTTATAATTTTTAGAGGCATACTTTAATTACCTTAAAATATCTAAATATTAACAAAATAAATGTTTTGACCTTAAAAAAAAACCTATAAACTTTTAAAGGAGAAAAAGATAACAAGTATTTTATGTTAACATTTTTCTGTACATGCATTACTCCGATGATATGCAAACTCGCCTTTTGTGTTTAGGGGCCGTCCATAAAGTACGTCATGCTCCAGAGGGGGGAGGGGGTTTAAGAAAGTGTGATAGATTGTGACAGGGGGAGGGGGGTGTCCGTCCATGTGTGACCTCACGATGTTTTATATTAAATTTTAATTATTTTGTTAATAAAAAAATTGATCAAAAGTGTGACGTACTTTAGGGGGGTGGGGCTTCCAAGATTTGTGGCAGTTTGTGACAAGGGAGAGTTAAAAATGGTCAAAAATAGCGTGACGTACTTTATTAACGGCCCCTTAGATATAATTTTTAAAACGAGTTTTCTTTCGGCGAAAACCATTAAAAATGTTGAGATGATTCCCAGACAACTAAATATTCGACTTGTTAACGCTCTGCAATGTCCTAAAAAGATATGCAACTCTTAAATAATACAAAGTTGAATGTTGAATAGAAAAGCATAGAGAACTAATTAAAGCTCATATTTCTTTTTTTTAAAAAAAAGTTCAATTAATATTTGGAGGAGTGTGAATAAGTTTTTTCATTGTTTCAGTTTAAGTTAAATTAACTTTCTGTTTTAGGAATAACAATTTTCAATATTTTTTTAAGTCACCTAAAGACTTTTATTTTGTAATTTGACTTCGTTGTACTTCAAAGCCATGGACTGTTTAAATGTTCTATTTTTACTGAAAATCTAAGTATATTGTTTACGATCAAAATAATCTATTCTTTTTGATAATAGTTATTTCTTTGTCATTATCTTTTAAATGGTTCATTTTATTGTGTGATTTAAAAAAAAACTGTGTGTAGAACTTCTCCAAAGCCGTTACATCGATAGATCTAATGAATTATATAGGCTTTTTGACGTTATATACTCTTTCTTTCAATTTTTTTGTTTATTTGTAAAATCTCTATCTAAACGTAAAAAAATTCCATAAATAAACATGTAAAGGTACACGATTTAATTAAAGTTTTTAAAAATTAATAAGATATCCATGTGTGACTTATTTCGTTTGTTGGTGAACCTTATAACAAAAAAAAATGTATTTAAAACTAAGTTCACATCTGCACAATCAAACTTAAGAGCCTTGTTCCTACCTGAAACTCCGATGCCATTTGTATTTTAGTTTCACATTTGAAATGATATAGAGGCATAGCCGGGGATAAAATGAAACGAAGACACGTGAAAAAGCCGTACATGTCAAGTCTCACAAGCAATGCTGGGTGTGTATTGACCAAATCCTGCCACGCCTCATTACTTATCTCATGGTCTGTAGGAGGAAAGTTTACAATAAGAAGTTGAAAGAATCTGTTAGAATGCTAGAACACTGAATACATTTTTTGACTGTGTGACTTGACTGTATGACTTTACTATGTGACTTGACTGTCTGACTTAACTGTGTGACTTGACTGTGTTACTTGGCTGTGTGACTTGACTTTGTGACTTGACTTTGTGACTTGACTTTGTGACTTGACTTTGTGACTTGACTGTGTGACTTGAATGTGTGACTTGACTTTGTGACTTGGCTGTGTGACCTGGCTGTGTGACTTGACTGTGTGACTTGACTGCTTGTTCTCCGAGCCTTTGTTAATTCCGTCCCAAATACTGATTTCATTCTAAAGGACCTATTTTTATAAATGCCAAGTTGTTGCTAAATTTACCTGTAACAAATCCAGAGATTATTTTTTTGTTTTTTTCCCCATTAACTGCTTAGATGTTTACTGAAAGTATCGCTATATGTTGAGTATCTAAATATAGGTTTGAGAATCGTTGTATTTTAGAACCGTTGGGAGATAGGGGTTCAGACTTTGGGTAGGACACTAACCTTTTATGAACAAAGACAATGTTTGTAAACGCTTGTGAGGGACACTTACATTTGAGGGACAAAGGAAAAGATGTAGGAATGCGGGTGAGAGGCCAACTAAAGTTTTCAGGTCGAAATCGATACTTCGGCTAGGCCAATTTTAGTAGGGATGCTGTTTTGTATTTGTGTCGGGAGTCACCAAAAGGTTATTGGGACTTAGGGCTTAACCAATAAGAATTAAGTTTGTCACATGTACCATCCATGGGACGAAAGGTTCAACCAATGGGAATTTAGTGCAGGCGTGGGTGAGCGGTCCTTATATACTGGGACATATGACACATTCGTCCTCTGCATTCCAAACCCTTGTAGGACGGGTCTTGAGAAGGGAGCCTTGCTGGTGTGCAGGTTGGACTTAGATTATACTTAGGATAGTCAAATGTATAATTGTTATGTTGAAGTAGATGTAGTATTCTTTTATATACTGTATATTCATTAATTGGTTATTCAGTTTTATGACAATTTATGTGTATGTTATTTCAGCAAGTAAGTGTAGGGTAGTGTACCTACATTGGAGCAAGTAAATGTAGGGTAGTGTACCTACATTGGAGCAAGTAAATGTAGGGTAGTGTTACCTACAGTGGAGCAAGTAAGTGTAGGGTAGTGTTACCTACAGTGGAGCAAGTAAATGTAGGGTAGTGTTACCTACAGTGGAGCAAGTAAGCGTAGGGGCTAGCATAGCCAAGCTTACGTAGTATAGAAGTTGAGCACCAGATGTGCCACTGGCAAAAGTGGGCGAGACAACCCTGAGCC
Source organism: Ampullaceana balthica (assembly GCA_944989445.1). Classification (NCBI taxonomy): domain Eukaryota; kingdom Metazoa; phylum Mollusca; class Gastropoda; family Lymnaeidae; genus Ampullaceana; species Ampullaceana balthica. The sequence continues at coordinate 11,400 of CALYLW010002776.1, read as the reverse complement.
GGACAGAAGACTATACTGTTAGTAAACAGTGCAGCCAGCTGTGACGCGGTCAGTCACAGGAGTCGTAGAGGGACGTGGTGTTACCGGCCTCACAGACGATGAATGGGTTAATAGCATCGCTGACCACTGAGGCGGAACAGGGACTGACCCCGTGACCTGAGACCGTGTGTGATGTGAGATCGGCAGATTAAGAAGTCATAGAATGTATTTGTGAAGTTAAGTTGTAATCTGATTGTAGTTACTATTTGAGTTATTGAGCTATAGTCTATACATTATATTGTGGAATCTATTCCAATGTGTATTTATATGATTTACTTAATGTAATTAAATATTCTCTCTGTTGTGTACAGAGGTGTTTTGTGTGCTTATTTATATGTATTAGGTATTGTAGCGTAGTTCTATACTAATACTTAATACTGGGGGCTAGAGCCGATTAGAGGTAGATAATATAAAGATAACATTTTTTAAGTAGTCTGGGAGCTCAATTAGCATCCCGTAATCTGTAACCCTAGACAACAAGAGTCATATACAAGTATTGATGTCTATAGAATATAGTCCACAATATTTAACAGTGGTATATAGACATCTGTTGTATCCATCGGTGTTATGTTTCCATATACAGTAAATACAGTTCGTAACATTGGGAGCTCGTCCCACAGTTCGTAACATTGGGAGCTCGTCCCACAGTATTTAACAATGTATATCTTCAAGAATGAATTGAAGATGTTCCATAACAGTATGAATGCAACCATAGTTTGCCGGGTTGTTATGTGAGCACTGTCAACACTCACAATGTTTACACACAAAAAAAAAGTTATTATATGTGATATTATATTGCACTATTTCTAACAATTACGACGTACTTTGTACCTCAGTAATATTTATTTGCTACTCATGCATTCTAAATGGTTTCTTTACTTGATGTTTAACTTGCTGAATACAATGAAAGTTTAAAGGTTATAAAACAATGTGTTCAATAAATCTTTACATGAACAGAAGGTCAGGATCAATGTTCCCCGCAGATATCATATCGACGACGTCCAGCAGTTTAGAATAACCGCGAGGCAAATTTAATGATGTAATTATATAATCTTCCATCACAATTTTGATATGGATTTCTGCTCTTGATGAACTTCGTTTCTCATAAGTCAAACTGTTGGAGTGGCGCGGCATGGTTTGAACACATCAACAACACATATATCCAATCTGGTGTGAGCTCCATTACAATGGTAAATACGTTTATTTTCAAATTTAACTTATTGCTAGTGTACCTTTCCCCGCCAAATGTTCCCTGGTACTTATAAAGCTCTGTACGACTTTTTTTCTCTCTTTTTTCTGATTGATTTATCCCTGGACATAACACTGCATCTAAGTTTCTTCATTTTTTTCTTCTTCTAATAGACTGTCATCTGATTTGTTTCTTCCCTTTTGAAGTCATTTAGTTGACACATGCGTTGTTTAGTAGCGTCCTTTTAAACTGACGTATAACCATTTTATGTAACATATAAAGTATCTACTCTTGTAGACCAAAAAGCAGGTTTATTTTACAATATATATCGTCTATAATTTAGTACGTTTAAAGAATCATGGCGTAAACTAATGAAATGAATTTGGTGATTGCATAAATGAGTGAAATGAGTTTGTTGAAAACTAAAGTTTTTATTTGTGGTATGTGAAACATAACAATACATGTGTCTGTGTTTGTTTGTGTATGTGTGTGTGTGTCTGTGTTTGTGTGTTTGTGTGTATTTGTCTGTGTGTTTGTCTGTGTGTATATGTGTGTGTATGTGTAAGTTGGTGGATGTTTGAATGATGTTTTTAGCCAACAACAAAGTTATGAAGAGATGTTTTTAATATTTTAGTGTTATGTTCAGCAATGTTAAATGTAATTAGTTGTATTTTTTCTAGCATATTTCTCAAATGTTTTTAGTTTTAAAAATGTTTTCATCGTAGAGATACAAGATGACGACATGGGGAAAAACAAAGACCACAAAAGACACGGCCATTATGTTTGTAATACGGTTTTTATGAAAAAAAAACAAAAATAACTCAGCTCTTATTTTTTTATAATCGGCTGATACATTTATTTTTAGAAATTGGGTTAAAAGTCACCTTTGACTTTCCCTATTTCCTTATTATAAGAAAATCCAGATCTTATAACTTTTTAAACCAAGACTTTACATGTCAACATCAGTGTATACAGATCTTATAACTTTTTAAACCAAGACTTTACACGTCAACATCAGTGTTTCTCCAACTTTTTGGGTAACGACACCCTTAGATTATTCAAGAATTTTCGCGACAAACAAAAATAATTTTAACTTATGTTATGAAAAATATAACATTTTTTACATACTACTGTGATGTATATTACTGTGATATATCAGTGTGATGGATCTGCCTGCTTAAGAAAACACATAATATTCCATCGGAGCTCCAAAGCTGCTAATGGAAGCAAACGCGTAATTCATCATCAACTGTAAGGAGTCTCTCTTGTTTCTTGGACTTGATTTCAGTTATGCCGAAAAGACAAATTCACAGAACCAAGAAGATCAAATTGGCAACAGAGTTTTAAATGCTTTCAAACTGACTTAAGGATATACTTTCCCGATTGCAAGCCAGCATTTTTCTAAAGTAGTGTTGGTGAACGTTGTTTGATACAATTTTTTATGTCGTATATCGATCAGCTGCTCCTCCTCTTCGGTCATTAAAATGACTTCTTCACTGACTGCTAACGGATTGATCACCCAAGCAAATATGTTGATGTCCAGTGATGGAAAATAATGTTGAAGAGACGATTGAAGTTGACTGAGAGTGTTCAAAATTTCATTACCTATTAACCCTATTTTATTTTGATCTTGAAATTTGTTAACAGTTGCAAAGAAGTCGAATATATCTGTCGATATTTTACTTTTCCACAATGACAATTTCTCATTAAATGACTTCATTTCCATATAGATGTAATGATGTTCTCAGATGGTTCTTGAAGACTTAAGTTTGGTGAATTCAGTTTATCGAATTATTTGGAAAGAAACTTAACCTTCAACCACTAGATTTCTTCATGTAGTTGGAATTCAAAATTGTGATCATCAGTTTCAAGGAAAGAAATCATTTCTATTTTAAGATGTACAAGTCTGTCAAGAACTTTTCCTCTTGAAGGCCAGCGAACTTCCACATGATAAAGTAGACACCTGTAATCGGAGTCCATTGCTTCACAAAGTTGTGCAAAGAGAACCCTAGAAATTTAATATTTTTGTTTTTACTAAATCTCGTTTCACACCTGGAAATATCTCATGACACACTAATGTGTCGCGACAGAAAGACTGAGAACCACTGGTTTACATATTGATTTAAGATGGTAAGAATAATTTAGTAGATAGCTATCAATGCCCTTAATTTTATATCAAAGAAGGCAGTTCTTTAGATAAGATTCCTACTTAAGAAGACGGCCATTTTATCAAATTAAACTGTTCTTGGATTAATATAGCAATATGAACAATAAACGTATTTAGGTTTGAATAGAAATATACAAACTACACTCAGCATGGATCTCATGTACTGCTCTATCATGTTAGATGTTTTAAAGAATCAAACCGTATTATGAACATGAAAACAAACAATTCTTGTTTATAAACGTATAAAATCATAGTGAACATAAATTTATATATATATATATATTTATATATTATTTTCTAATCCTGTAACACAGTGCTTCTCAAACTTTTTAGTATGGCGGACTGGCAGGAATTTTTCTATTGCACCAGGTACCGGTGCAATATTTTTTCCTGCACTGATAATTTTTTCTGTCCTTTTTTTGAGAACTTCTGCGGACCGCCGACGGATGGCCCACGGACCGTCACGGTCCGCGGATCACCACTTTGAGAGCACTGCTGTAACACAAGGGTGGCCCGACCTGTAGTTACTGAGAGCCATTTTAAAATATTAATAAATTTTCGAGAGCCGCATTGAAGCACAATGATTCATTAGCCTGGCTTGGAAATATACCAATATTCATTGTAACATATATTTCATAAATTTACATGAGCCGCAATGTGAACACACAGGAGCCGCATAAGGCTCGGCTCGCACACCGCGGTTTGGCCAACGTTGCTGTAACACAATAACTTAAATGTTTAAACAAATAACAATAATTTGATATTCTAAAAAATATATATGGATAGACTATTTAAATGTAATATCCCAGTCAAAAACCAAAATTAATTATTGTTATAATATAAGTTCGACGATTCCATTTTTTAATCCTTTATATTAACTCGTGGTGTCTGTTTGGTTGCTTGTTTGCTTGCTTGTCGAAAAAACTTTGGATCGATTTTTAACCCACTTCCTTGTAAGCTAGCGAGCTGAAATTTTGCAGGCAGTTTTGTACCGATAATCAAAATTTCAGATCGATCGCATGTAATGTAATTAAATTATTAAATGTTTCGATTATTTTGTTTATCTCTATGTATTATGTTATTTTTTGAGATAGAATGTCGCGGTGCGTATTATATTAAACAACCTTTTCTGTCGCGCAATAAGGTGCGTATTTTATTGGCAATACTTTTTATAAACATATTCCTGATCGGTGCGCATTATATTAAACATGTTTTACGATACATAACTACCATTTTTGGAGGGTCTTGCGCTGCGTATTATAATAAACATTCTTTTAGTTATGTCTCGTTCATAAAGGATTTATAGTAAAAAAACTGTTTTTTTTTCATATAACGAAATGTTCAATGGTTGTTTGTATGTAGATAAATGTATACCTCATTAAGAGGCTAAATGTATACCTCATTAAGAAGGTAAATGTATACCTCATTAAGAAGGTAAATGTATACCTCATTAAGAAGGTAAATGTATACCTCATTAAGAAGGTAAATGTATACCTCATTAAGAAGGTTAATGTATACCTCATTAAGAAGGTAAATGTATACCTCATTAAGAAGGTTAATGTATGCCTCATTAAGAAGGTTAATGTATACCTCATTAAGAAGGTAAATGTATACCTCATTAAGAAGGTAAATGTATACCTCATTAAGAAGGTAAATGTATACCTCATTAAGAAGCGAAGTAAAGTGCAGAACACTTTAAAGGATCAATAGCGTTCATTAGTGCCATTTCGATTTGCGTGCAATTTGTAAATCTGCACATAAACATATTTGAATGTCGGAAAGACAAAGTTTGCGATGAGTTAAAAAAATTATTAGAAAAACTATAAAATTGACGTTGACACCAAAGGCATACTTTTAATTTATATAGTAATTGTAACTGCTAAAAATTTTAAAATTACTAAATTAAATTATAATAATCATTATAATTGTTAACTTTAGACAAGGAAACATTATATTATAGAATAAATCGTTTCCCTTGATTCTATTGAAAATACAAAAATATAAGACCAAGAAATTTAGCTAAACAATACCTAAATGATAACAAATGCGTTTTATTATTTATATAACATAAAGCATCCATAACTTTATTTTGTCTTAAATCTAAATGTATAATTCCTTATAGTTAAATACAAATTAAAATTAAAACAAAATGGATTATATTTTGTTTTTTTTTGCTTTTTTAAATGACTCCATATTTATAAATGACGTCATTAGTTTTGTTGTTCTAAGCCATTTTAAGAGTAATTATAATTATTTGCAGTAAACTTGCAATAAAATTAAAATGATTAAATAATAAGAAACTTTAGCATACCGTTAAGTCCACTTGTTTAAATACAAAACTATGTAATAAAGAAATAAAATGCCTAATAATAATAATAGTTTAAACTTTTAATATTAATCGTCATATTTCCATTAAGATTCACTTTTGTCGTGATTATTTCTAAGTTTGTCCTATTTTCTTATTGTCATACTGAGGTCATTCTCTTTTTGTGCAGCCAAACAATGGAATTCTCTACCATTTCACATTCGTAGTATTCCAACTACCAAGTCCTTCAAGACTGCACTTAAAACTTTTCAAAATGTATTTACAAAATTAATGAAACAACATTTGTTTTTAATGATTAGCGTATCTTATGTGTAATGTACAGTCCTTTATGTTGTTATTATGGTATTAATGATTATTTAATTATTATATGTATGTTATGATCTCCATGTAAAGCGCTGTGAGCCCGGTTCCTTACTGGGATACAGCGCTATATAAATTATCAATTATTATTATTATACTAATCTATACATTAGTATTTTCGTTATGGATCCTCGCTTAGAACGAGCTACTTTTGTTGTACTCAAAATATTGGATTGCTTCTGTTTTTAAAAAAATGTAAATCAAGCGACGCCAAATCAAAAACACAAGAATGAATAGGTATTGCAAAAGCCTTGCGATTCCATTGTTACATCCGTACTTTTTACCGAAGAGCTGTAATCAGATCACTTTTGTATAATTTGTTACCATAGAGTGGTTTCCTTCCCCTCATCCCACTGAGTTCAAAGATGTACGCAATCTTTGTGACATGAACCGTAAGGTATTCTGTTACGATCTAATGCAGGAGTCGGTGAACCTTTTTGCCCGTTACCCCAAAATATAAAACTGTATGTTGCCGTTACCTCCAAAGGCTCGAGATCCTGCCCACACCGCTAACTTGTTTCCTTCTGCTTTTTGTTTCCATTATAAAACTTTAATCCAAATGCTGCAACCCTTTCTTGGGCTGTAATTATATTGATATTTTTCCCCTGCAATTCTTTGTTCAACGCATTCACATACTCAAAAATATCAGCTAAGTATGCGAGATGTGCAACCCAACAAAAATTCGCAAACTTGTCCGCCAGTGCATGCTTTTGACCAACAAGAAATGTTTGAAGTTCAGCTTTCAGAGCCCACAATCTGTTCAAAACATTGCCGCGTGAAAGACACCGTACCTTGTCGTGATAAAGTTTCTAAATTAAGCCCCACCATATTTACCTAAATCACGAAACAGTCTTGTTTGCAGTGCATGTCATTTAATGAAATTTCAAATTTCGATAACATCATGCATGACGACCTCCAGGTCAGGCTCTAAATTTTTAACAAGCAGAGCTTGACGATCGTTCATACTGTGGTTAGTTTCACTTTTGGGATTCCTCTCTCTTGCAAAAAACCTAAAACCACTTACACGACACAACCTAGCCGGAGCTCCATCATCAGACACTGCAATACACTCTTCCCATTTTATGTTAACTTGTTTTAAGTATTCATTAGAGTTATTGAATAAATCAATTGCTTGACATCGCAGTTCGAGGGGAGCACAAAACAACATTTCCTTTTCAATTGTTTGTAAAGCTTAGTATCGAACAACGCAAGTGAACGCAAAATTGTTGGTCTCGAGACATTTATCGACCCCAGCGAGGGTTATTTGTCATGCTTGTTTTCACATACTCGCTTTAGTGAATTGTTTATATAGATTTTGACTCATTCAGGCTTCTTCTTTTGTCTTGTATGGTGTACCAGTTCTCTGGTGATTTTCAGACAACCGTATCATCGTAACATTTCGAATCCAGGGGGATAGAGCCATATAATCTTTCTGTAACATGATTAACATTTTAAAAAATACCCTTTCTACATACACATACATTTTATTTTTAATAAATGCAATTATTTAGATTATTAATGTTAAAAATGTTTTTATTTCCGCATTTGCATAAAATATAATTCCTAAAATCCTAGATTATGGATATTTTTCAAATGAAAATCATATAAACCTGGAAAATGTATGTCAAACGAAAAGTTTTAATTTACAAATACTTTGATGAGTGGCACTTTGTAAAGGGTGGAGTCGAATGCGGCTCTCGAGCGACTTTAAGCAACTGTTTCAATAGTTAGACGAATTCCTAATCAGTGTTGCCAGTGACAATTTTGAGAAAAACTTAGCCAATATGTCAAAAAAAACTATATACGAAAGGAAAAAACCTAGACACGCTAAAAATAAACAAATATAACGTCACAAAACTGTGAGGGTGAAAAAACTGAAGCCATTTATGCTTAATCTTATTTTTGAAAAATCGAATTTATTTAGGATATTAATTTCACATATTTATTATTTTTTACTTAAATATCGTTTATTGACTTTGTTTTTACAAAAACAAAAAAAAACCAAGATTATGACTATTTTTAAAATAATAAAACCTAGAAATTTAGACAAGGTAAACAAAACACCTAAATCTAGGTTGATCTTAACAGTATTTGGAACGTAATCAGTGACGTAGCTGTGTGTATTTACTCTTAACAGTATTTGCGACGTAAATCAGTGACGCTGCTTTTGTGTATTTTACAATGTCGATAGATTACGGTGTAGCCATTACAGCCCTCGCCTAATTCAAAAGATTATTTTTTTAAAATCAAATTAAGACCACAGTAGAAAAGTCAAATTATATACATTTATAAATGAAAACTTTTAAACAAATGAAATTTAAAACGCATTATATAATGTTAATTTACTTTGTACATGCTTAAAATATAAAAATTAGGAGGCACGGTGGTCGAAAGACATGCGTGCTCTGTTGGTGTACAGATAGTCACATGTACAAACATTAGGATGCACGGTGGTTGAAAGGCATGCGTGTTCAGTTGGTGTACAGAGAGTCACAGTTACAAACATTAGGAGGCACGGTGGTCGAAAGGCATGCGTGGTCAGTTGGTGTACAGAGAGTCACATGTACAAACATTAGGAGGCACGGTGGTTGAAAGGCATGCGTGTTCAGTTGGTGTACAGAGAGTCACAGTTACAAACATTAGGAGGCACGGTGGTCGAAAGGCATGCGTGCTCAGTTGGTGTACAGATAGCCTCAGGTATACACATTTTAGAAGTCAGTAAATACAGGAGCTTAGAAAGGATTAATTCCCTGTAATACAAGAGCTTAGAAAGGATTACTTCCTCGTAATACAAGAGCTTAGAAAGGATTAATTCCCTGTAATACAAGACCTTAGAAAGGATTAATTCCTTGTAATACAAGAGCTTAGAAAGGATTAATTCCTCTTAATACAAGAGCTTAGAAAGGATTAGTCCCCTGAAATACAAGAGCGTATAAGGCAATAATATATTTTGAAGAAAAGAAAAAAAAAGAAAAATGCAATATTTAAGAAACATCTTTTATGTTCTAATAAATCTACAAATAATAAAGTACTTAAATTTAAATGGTGTTAACATCAGTGCTGCACCACAATGTACCGGTACGAACATATTTAATGTGCGGATATACTTGAGAAAACTCACTGCCCGAGAGAAACAACAATATTTTCATTTAAAACAAAACAAAACAAAAAAACCTTAAATTTAAAAGTAAAGTAAAATACTATAACACGTAGACTAATAATGCGTATTACTGAAATGTTTCAATGTGAGTAGCTTAAATCAAGAAAATAAAATGAAATTTAGAAGTTGTAAATAAAGATTTTAATGTCTGTATTTTACTATTACTAAACACAATGAAATTATTGCATTTTTATTACTTATATAATTGTCTAAATGTATCTGGGTCGTAGATAATTGCTAGTAACCGAGTTGCAACAAAATTGCATCTTATTCAAGTGGCATTCCACTTGATTTCGCTCCCTACAATTAGGGATACAAATGTGAATGATTTGTTATTAATTTAGAAGCTTTTAAATATGTTTTAATAATACTACTCAGAATGGCCTTCAAGCTAATACCAGGCAATGACAAAGTTGTTGTTACTAGAGATGGCAAACAACCAGCCTGCCAACATGGAACAGAATACAACGCAATATCAAATAATGAAGTAGTATATTTCGTAGTTAATAAAGAATATACGTCACGTGATATAGTTCTTTTTCACATGAGACGGTAATGTTCATCTGGTCTCCAAAACACATAGCTTTTATTATCGGTTGTAATGTCCAATATTATTCGGGTAAAGAAAATATGGATTTTAATTTTCAACATCAAATGACAAACAAATGTGGAAAAAGTAGACCAAAAAAAAAGTCAGTGCCATGAATTATTCATAAACATTATCGATTCGTAAAAACCAAATCAATCACATTTGAAAGAATATCGTTCACTGATAAATAATATATGTTTTCGAGATCAATGTCGAACGTGCGACCGACACAAATTCTCTTCTTTTTAATTACATCGAACCAAACTGAGTTTCAGAAGAAATTTATTCATTTACGTGACCCAGTTTCTACTGATGGGAATCAATATTTGGGAAAAGAGTCACACTGCGAGCTAAAAGTGTCATACTGCCGGCTACAAATGTCATACTGCCAGCTACAAGTGTCATACTGCCGTCTACAAGTGTCATACTTCCGGCTACAAGTGTCATACTGCGGGCTGCAAGTGTCATAATGCCGGCTACAAGTGTCATAATGCCGGCTACAAGTGTCATACTGTCGGCTACAAGTGTCATACTGCCGTCTACAAGTGTCATACTGCCAGCTACAAGTGTCATACTGCCGTCTACAAGTGTCATACTGCCGTCTACAAGTGTCATACTGCCGTCTACAAGTGTCATACTACCGGCTACAAGTGTCACACTGCCGTCTACAAGTGTCATACTGCCGTCTACAAGTGTCATACTGCCAGCTACAAGTGTCATACTGCCGTCTACAAGTGTCATACTGCCAGCTACAAGTGTCATACTGCCGTCTACAAGTGTCATACTGCCGTCTACAAGTGTCATACTGCCGTCTACAAGTGTCATACTGCCGTCTACAAGTGTCATACTGCCGTCTACAAGTGTCATACTGCCAGCTACAAGTGTCATACTGCAGTCTACAAGTGTCATACTGCCGTCTACAAGTGACATATTGCCAGCTACAAGTGTCATACTGCCGTCTACAAGTGTCATACTGCCAGCTACAAGTGTCATACTGCCGTCTACAAGTGTCATACTGCCGTCTACAAGTGTCATACTGCCGTCTACAAGTGTCATACTGCCGTCTACAAGTGTCATACTGCCGTCTACAAGTGTCATACTGCCGTCTACAGGTGTCATACTGCCGTCTACAAGTGTCATACTGCCAGCTACAAGTGTCATACTGCCGTCTACAAGTGTCATACTGCCGTCTACAAGTGACATATTGCCAGCTACAAGTGTCATACTGCCGTCTACAAGTGTCATACTGCCGTCTACAAGTGTCATACTGCCGCTGTCTACAAGTGTCATACTGCCGTCTACAAGTGTCATACTGCCGTCTACAAGTGTCATACTGCCAGCTACAAGTGTCATACTGCCGTCTACAAGTGTCATACTGCCGTCTACAAGTGTCATACTGCCGTCTACAAGTGTCATACTGCCGGCTACAAGTGTCATACTGCCGGCTACAAGTGTCATACTGCCGGCTACAAGTGTCATACTGCCAGCTACAAGTGTCATACTGCCGGCTACAAGTGTCATACTGCCAGCTACAAGTGTCATACTGCCGTCTACAAGTGTCATACTGCCG